>SKCR01042586.1:0-112602 GCA_019454045.1 Zanthoxylum bungeanum
AATCTCACCATAGTAAATCAAAGGACATAGCCTGACATGCAGGAGTTCGTAGTACACTCAGGATTAAGATCGAATCCATATATGACCATCTAGTAGATAAAATAAATTTATTCACTTAACGGATATTAAAATAAATTCATATTTATCTGAGTCCATTCCTATATGATCTCATCATACAAGGTGCCTCCATTCCCATGTCACTACATGAACGATCCCGGATCAAGGTTGTCATACAAGTATAGAATGGACCACATCTATAGATAAACCATAAACAAAGTACCCTATTTGTTTGTTCTCTATGGACTATTTAGATTACTAACTTCAGACTTAAATCCTCTTGTGCATCAAACATATACTAAGTTTGAAGGTACAAGAGTAATCAAGGTAAACAAGACAATTGGACAATATGCGATATAAATCAAACAACTTTGATAAATGAATAATGCGTTTATTATTACAATAATCAATCCTGTTTACAATACATGAAGCTCTAGGGCATATATCCCAACACGAATTACCATCTCTGGGTTCAAGGGATGCGTAGTTCTCTCAAAGGTTAAAAGTTATGGCGTTATGTTACTAGTGATGTTAAACCTCCTCAACAAAAAACTAATGAGCCTGATGACAAGTTTGTTGATGGTCCGAGGATTGGGACAGTAAGAATCACCAAATTCTTACCTAGTTTCGGAATACCTCGGTTCCTTCTATTCACCACCAGTTTGGCCGCTATGAAACTGCCAAAGAGGTATGGGATTTGCTTGCCACAAAGTACACTACCTATACTCTCTTTAATCGGTATCATTTATGGGAAGAGTTACATAATTTAAAATAAGAGCGCGGTCAATCTATTGCTAGTTTCTTGGCTATAATGGAATCTATTTGCGACCAACTTGCTCTTTCTGAACCATCGATGGATTGTGTCGTTGATGCAGCTAAATATATCGCACACTGTGATAGCATGAGGTTAATTCAATTGCTTATGGCCCTTATTGATGATTTTGAATCTTGTAGAGCCTCTTTATTACATCAATCTCCATTTCCTCTATTAGAAGTTGTTGTCTCTCGATTATTGTCTGGTGAAACTCGCCTAGGCTTACTTAAGCCGTCTCACGATGATGTTGTGCTTGCCGTCGCTGGCAAATATTTCTCAAAAGGTGTAAGCAAATTTTGTCATACATGTAACAAGTTCGGTCATACTTTGAATGAATGTAGTCTTACTGAATGTCATAAATGTAAGAAAAAAAGACCATATTGCCTCTCACTATCACACTAAGGTGGATTATCGCTACTGCAAGCTGCCAGGCCATTCCATTGAGCAGTGCCTCACTCGTCCCCCAAGACCTGGTCAAACCTCAAAGACATCAATTCCCACTAAATTGGAATAGGTTAAGAACCCTAATTTCTCAAATTACTCCAATTGATCAATTTACACTAAATTGAATAAATTCAACATTTTAATCAATTCTTTAACACACCCAACAAGTCTCACCACTTTGAAACAACTCAAGAACAATTCTAGGTCATCAATAAGTGGCCTAGCAACTCTAGAATGGCAACAAGATCATCAAATGATTAAAAGTGTGCTTATACACCATTTATAAGCATACTTTGTTAAACACACATGCGTAGATCTTTCATTCATGCTTCCAACCATCATAACACAAGCATAAGAGAGTAGAAAAACTTGAGAACAACATATTTTGTAGCCAAGAACAAAAGAAATAATTTTTCTTCTAATAGGAAGTTGAAAATACTTAGTAAAATTCAAGTTCTTCCGTGGTTAACTTCTTGGCTTCAAACTTTTTCTCTTAACTCTCTTTGTTTGTGTTCTATTTGGAGACTTCAAAAGTGAAGTAAAATGAAAAAATAAAACCTTTATATACTAGGGTTAAGGGCCGAAATTTAATGGAAAAATAAAATAAAATTTTTCAATTTTTTCAAACAAATATCTAAGAAGATATTTTATTCTTTTAACAATTAAAGAAGCAAAGATCATTTTTATAACCATTTCAATTAATGTAAAAGTCAAACTTATACACTTTAATCATTTCCTTTAATAAATATCAACTTAGATATTTTATATTTTAACTACTTTAATTATTTAACAATAAAATAATTAAATAATTATTTAAATACAAATATCTCAAATATATGTATTATATTTACTTTAAATATCTCAAATACATATATTAATGATACATGTCAAATATCACAATTTGATATTTAATTAATTTGTATTTAATAAAATCAAATATTAAATACAAATACATATTAATTAGGAAATGACCAAAAGGCCCCATATGCATGTATCTTTCATTTAACCGTTAAACGATTTATAAATAATCAGTATTATTCATAAAAGTTGTTCTAGTACTCTACGAGTTTATTTCATTAGTGAGACTCTAAGTTCAGGTATACCTGTCACAAAATCCAATTTCGTGTCCATAATTTACCCACCCGTAAATTATGACGACCACGGATAAACTCGTTGAACTATACAGGTCGAGGTCATCGCATATGTATAATCTCTCCGTCACAGGTATTCAGATTATTCCAAAACACTTTTGAAACCAATGTCTAAACTAATATACATCGTTTAAAAACCGACTTCTTTATGCCTTATTGTAGTAGTGAGAGATATAGATATTAACGTCAAATCTCTATAGGTATAATCTCGTCGACGATTCTATTAGCAATCTTATAAAAACACTTAGAACTCACTTCTATAGTGTACCACAGATCAATGGATTTAACAGATTGCTAATCTCATAATGAATACCTATGCTCTGTACACATAATTGACAGATCTTATCTTGATACATATAGGATATCATGAGCATGAGTCCACACCCAACGAACATGCGGAGGTCTGATCTTAATAGATCGGTGAAGTGACTGCCATCTAAGTGTGGAGGATAACTCATATATCCACAGTGGTATCTCAAGTCAAAGAATCACTATACTACTCAACCCAAGAAGATTCCTATTGACGTTGGTGTGTTATCTATTAGGTAATCTTCAGTGAGTCATTCAGTGTTTATCAAATAAACACCTACACGTCTATACGAGTCTTCTGAGAATCATGGTTCATTGGGATAAACCATCGGAGCAAGTCACGATATAAGATATGTAATGGTCTCAGCAGATTTTACTAACCGATTCGTGTCAGTAAATCTTGACCAGGAACTTAATTTGATAATATATTTCTAGTAGTGACTTCCCGATGTCAATTACAAGCTACATTGTAATTGTGCACTACATTATATATTATTGAGTCTTTGTCTAATATATATATATCACTAAATATGATTTAGTTTCAATCTAATGAATTAGATCGAATATATATAATAAAAGACAAGAGGTGATACCATAAATAAGTAATATTATGGGAAAATGTATTGCTCGTATTCATGAATCAGACATAAATACGATCCAAATTGGCGCTCCGAGCACCAACCCTAACACTTTTCTCAATGGTGATCTAGATGAAGTGGTTTACATGAAACCCCATCGTGATCTTGACCACCAACCACACAAGGTATGCCACATATGTCGTGCCTTATATAGTCTAAAACAAGCTTCTCGTGCATGATTTACTAAGTTCAGTGCGACTATTTATCATCTTAGGTTCACCTCCAGTCCACATGATTCTGCCTTATTCCTTTGCAAATCTGGTTCAGGTATCGTGATGCTATTTCTTTATGTTGATGACATGATTATTACTAGGGATGATGTTTCAGGAATTACGGGTATTAAGCAGTCCCTTAGTCAACAATTTGAAATGTAATATATTTGTTCTCTGAGTTACGTCTTGGGCCTTAAAGTTACTTCCTCTAATGATGGCTATCATCTCTCTCAAGCCAAATATGCTTCTGATTTTATTTCTCGAGCTGGCCTTATAGATAGCAAGGCAGTTCCAACCCCTATTTAGTGTAATACTAGACTTACACCTATGGATGACACTCCTTTTGATGATCATACTCTCCATAAATAATTAGTTGGTAGTCTCATTTATCTCACTGTCAATCGACCAGACATTACCTATACTGTTCACATTGCGAGTCAGTTGATGGCTGCTCCTCGATTTCTACATTATGTTGATGTGCTTCGCATCCTTCTCCATGTTAAAGGCACTCTCTTTTATGATCTTCATTTCTCTGCTAATTCTTCACTTGTTCTTCAAGCTTACTCTGATGCAGATTGGGCATATGACCTTACTAATCGTTGATCCACTACTGGTTATTGTGTTTTTCTAGGTGACTCGTTTATTTCTTGGCATAGTAAGAAATAGACATTGATTGCTCGTTCTAGTACTGAGGCTGAATATCGAACTCTTGCTGCGACTATTGCCGAACCTCTATGGTTATGTTGGCTCATCGAAGATATGGGAGTGCCTCAACCACCCTTCACTATTTTTTTACTATGACAATCAAAGCGCTATTCAAATTACGCATAATGATGTATTCCATGAACGTACCAAACAGATTGAGATTGATTGTCATTTCATTCGTCAATATATTACTCGCAGCACTCTTTGATTGGTGTATTTACGCTCCGACGATCAAGTAGCTGATATCTTCACCAAGTCTTTAATTTATCCTTGGCCGCTACACAACCCTCGTTTCCAAACTCAATCTGGTTTCCTCACTACCATCTTGAGTTTGAGGGGGGATGTCAAAGATATGATATTAATTCTATATTAATGTTGATTGATTCTATATTTATGTTGATTGATTGTGTAAATAATTATACGAGAATATTTTTGATATAATTCTTTTTGTAATGTCTATATAATGTCATTTGTACATTATATTGAAATCAAGAAAAGTAGTATCATTTTCTTCAGACTCTCCTCTTTCTTTTTCTAATAAAAAGAATTTATATATCACAATTAACCATTATTAAAATTTTCTATCATAATTAGTCAAATCAATATATTTTAGATGAATTCGTCATTCTTTTCTATATGGGCGGATCTAAGATATAATCATATCCTTAGTTAAATTGAAAATTTACACACATATCACCAACACTTACTAAATGCCATATATAATTATAACATGATGCGAACTTAATTCTCACACTACCTATGTGAGGGGATTCAAACCACTTACTTTTTGTTTTTATTTTAGAGATTTTACAAACTGAATTATCCACAAATGTCATATATGTTTTATGTGACAGTATTCTTTTTACTTTAATTATATTTTTCTCATTATAATTAATTTTACATTTCAATCTATTTAATATTTATATATATAATAATATAACCATCAAATTTTGAATTTTTTTCTAAATAAGTAAAAAGGAAAACTACTAACGCAATATTTAGTATTGTGATTTGATCTGTTATGAGATAGTAAAATTATGTTTTGGATAAAGTAATTTTAAATCCAATTTGATTACCATAATTGGAAGAAAAACTTTAAAAAATTTAGATGAGAGACCACTGTTGGCTAATGACTATAGTGCAAAGGGAGTGGCTGGGTTGGATGAAAACTAAAAAGAGAAAAAGCATAAGCTCAGTGATGAAAGCAAAAATTAAAATTAAAATAAAATAATTAAAATCTGAATATTTTAATTTAGATTTTGAGTGGCATTTTTATAGTTTGGAATATTTATTGTTTGGGCCAACCCACCAAACTAAGTAATAAACTGATGATTTAAATTAGATTGAATTGATTTCATTAATAATTTTATAATTTACATAAAATATTATTTGGACTTATAGATGTATTAATTAGTGGTTATTTTTATAACTAATTAATAAAATCTCAATTTTTCAATTTTAATTATGAGCTGGATTGAGCTATTTCCCGATCTAGCCTGTGTCCGCCTCTGCTTTCCCAAACTTTCTTTCTCTTCTTTTCTTTTCTCCAACTCTCTTCTCTCTCCCTCTCTCTCTTTTTTTCTTTCTTTTTTTTTTTAAAAAAAAAAACCGTTCACCCTTTCTGAGCTTAACCGGAGCAGATAAAACCCCCAATTATTTCAGACTCTTACAAAAAAATGCATTCCATATATTTGAACCCAAGACCTCAAGGTGAGATCCTGATGTCTACACTATCAAATCACGCCCGTAGGATTTTTCCTTTCTCTCTTCCTTTCACTTTTCTTCTCTCTTCCCATCTCTCTTTCTCCCTCTTCTTCTCTCTTGTTGCATGTAAGAGAGACCGAGAGAGAGATAAGAACTGAAGAGAGAGAAGTGAGAAAAAGAAAGAGAAAGAAGAAGAAGGATAAATTAGTCCAAAATGATTTTATTTGGCTAATTGTAATAGAAAAGCATAATAATAGCCTGTTGCGATTAAGGATGATAAAAAAATTTCTTATAGATGGAGGTCTGCGGGGCTCGATATGTTAAGAGGGGATAAGAGGATAATTTTCTATATTTGTTGATTGGACGGATCATATACAGATATTGATATCCATGTTCAAATTAAATAAAAATAAAATTCTCGTGTGAACGAGAGCTCGTATGAGGATCCGATATATTATTATATTAGGGACGGATAAGAGAATAATTTATGTACTCTTTAATTGAATAGAGTAAATACAAATATTAACATCTCATATCATATCTAAAGTGTTGTCATAAAGATGATAATTTTTTTAAGGCGATATATTCTCTAATTTCAATGGATGAACTGATCTAATGAAGTATCATTCAAGAGCTGCCCCCAGCAGTATTAATTGGCCTCACAAGTTGGAAGTTGCAGCAATGAATGGGAAGCTGAAGTCAACTAGCAGTTGCGATCAATAAGCTGCCGGTGAAAATCACTCAATGTCAAGCAATAACCAAAGCTATTAAATTTCCAACCAGAACTGATAAACTTCCATGTCTGCGAGTGGAGAAAGACTTCCCTGCCCACGGATGATATAATAACGTAGAGAGAGAATTATTGATGAACACAAATCATACATTCATGGTTATTGCATTATATCTATCGTATATAGGTTTCTCTCTGCAAGTGGACGTACAAGAAATTAAGTGTTAACTTTTGTTATAATCTCATTGGATATAACCCCAAAGAGTTGCATCGGTGGTAAAAGTCTTGAGCTTGAGTGGTTTGTTTACTCTCAAGTTTAAGGTTCGAATCTCACTAGATATATTTCTTTAGGGTCATATCTCTTGGTGTAAAAAACCAGTTAACTCGATCTGTCTTGGAAAACTTTTAAGGGCGAGGATAACAGGTCCCGGAAATTAGTCGATGTGCGTATAAGTTGGGTCGGACACCCTGATTAGCAAAAAAAAAAAAAAAAAATCTCATTGGATACAAATTACAAGTCTTTCATGTTTGCATATAATGTTACATGAATTCCCACATATAGCTGTCTCATATTTTACTTTAAGGAAATTATCATTTTTACACCCCGAAAATTGATTTATGTATGACAAAAATATAATCTGAATTTTTTTGATAAGTTTAATTTGACACCCAAATTTTCAGTCGACATATTAATTTATATTTTTTGGATGTAAATTAATACAGTATTGAAATATTTTAAGTGTAAATTAGTATCTTGACATAAATTTTATGTGTAAAATAGAGATTAAAAAGTATAAATTATTACAATCACGAAATTTTGGATATAAATTTGAGCTTATTTAAAGTGTCTTTTTTTTTTAAATATAAGCCAATCTTTAAGTGGAAAAATGATAATATACGTTTATTTTATATTTAGAAGTAAAATACTCAAGACTTACATGTTTGCATATAATGTTACATGAATTCTCTCTCAAAGAACAATTGTTTTTGTGCAAGGTGTTTCGGTAAAAATGAAACATTCTGTTCATATTTGTTTTATATTAGTTAATTGGTCAGATGCATGGATAGTGTTTTTATTTTTATTTTTATTTTTTATGATGCAGAATGAGAAATGATTTATCACCCAATTAATAGGTACTTTTTGTTTATATATATTACTAGTTTTTCAAGAAAATAATAAAAAGATAACCTATTACTCTTTTTATCTTCTAATAATTTTGATTTGCAAAATGATAGTTTATTTGACTTAACTGTTTACAGTAGACACAAGACATCATAGGTTTAAGCATCAAGATATACGTTTAATTTAGGATTACGTTAATCTAGGATTTATGTGGAGTGAGAGTGCATTATTTAAGAAATAGACTTTTATCTTTCTTAATTCTTTTTAAACAATCTATTAAGGAATATGGAATCAATATCCAAAATAGAATTCTTAGTACCATTAGAATTTATGGTTTTATCATATTTCCCTATTAGATGCATATTTCCTATAGTCATTATTATTGCTCATCACTATAAGATTCATTTTCTATTTTGGTTTTCTATGTAGCCTATATATAGGCATTTACCATTGTAAATTCATATAGAGTGAATTCAAGACTTCCTTTCATTATCTAACATGGTATCAGACACCATGTTCTTCTTTTTCTAGTTTCACTCTCTCTGATTCTCATCGGCGCGTGGGGGATCACGGCTACCATAATTGCATGACCCTCACGCGCCCCCCGTTGCCAACCACCACATTACTTTTCCTATGCGTCACCCCTTCGCACCACCCCTTCACAAGTGTGCTATGGGCCTGCTCCTTTCAGGTTTCGCCTCTTTTTAAGATTTTGCTTCCGCTCTCTATTGGGATTTCACTCCCTCCCTTTCGGGCTCGGCTCTCTTTCGAGATTTCGCTCCCTCTCCGGCTTCGGCTCTCTTTCGGGATTTCGCTCCCTCTCTGGCTTCGGCACTTTCAGGCTTCGGCTCTCTTTCGGGATCTCGATCTCGCTCTCTCTTTAGTTTCGGTTCTCTCGGGCTTCGGCCCTCTTTCGGGATTTCACTCCCTTTTCGGCTTCGGCACTCTCGGGCTTCGGCTCACTTTCGGGATTTCGCTCCCTTTTTGGCTACGACATTCTCTTGGGCTTCGGCTCCCCCTTCGGGCTTCGTAGGTTAAAGCTTTCTGGCTTCGGCATCCTCTCCAGCTTCGGCTCTCTTTCGGGATTTCGCTCCCTCTCTGGCTTCGGCACTTTCAGGCTTCGGCTCTCTTTCGGGATCTCGCTCTCTCTTTGGTTTCGGTTCTCTCGGGCTTCGGCCATCTTTCGGGATTTCGCTCTCTTTTCGGCTTCGGCACTCTCAGGCTTCGGCTCTCTTTCGGGATTTCGCTCCCTTTTTGGCTACGACATTCTCTTGGGCTTCGGCTCCCCCTTTGGGCTTTGTAGGTTAAAGTTTTCCGGCTTTGGCATCCTCTTGGGCTTCGGCTCCCCCTTCGGGCTTCGTAGGTTAAAGCTCTCCGGCTTCGACATCCTTTTAGGCTTCGGCTCCTCCATTCGGGATTCATAGGTTAAAGCTCATCATTTATATCAAGGTTTCCGGCCTCTAAGTTTCCAGATTTCAAGTTTCAGAACTCCACTCTCCGATTTCAAGATGCACCCCTTTCTGGTTTCGGTTCTTTCGAGCTTCGGCTCTTTTTTCGGGATTTCACTCCATCTTCAGCTTCGGCTCTTTTTTCGGGATTTCGCTCCTTTTTCAGCTTCGGCTTTATTTCGGGATTTCGCTCCCTTTCAGGATTCGGCTCTCTTTCGGGATTTCGCTCCCTCTCTGGCTTTGGCACTCTCAGGCTTCGGCTCTCTTTCGAGATTTCGCTCCCTCTCCGGCTTCGGCTCTCTTTTGGGATTTCGCTCCCTCTCTGGCTTCGACACTCTCGGGCTTCAGCTCTCTTTCGGGATTTCGCTCCATCTCCGGCTTCGGCATCCTTTAGGGCTTCGGCTCCCCCTTCGGGCTTCGTAGGTTAAAGCTCTTCGGCTTCGGCATCCTCTTGGGCTTCGGCTCCCCCTTCGGGCTTCGTAGGTTAAAGCTCTACTGCTTCGGCATCATTTTGGGCTTTGGCTCCGCCTTCGGGCTTCGTAGGTTAAAGCTCTCCGGCTTCGGCATCCTCTTGGGCTTCGGCCCCCCTTCGGGCTTCGTAGGTTAAAGCTCTCATGCTTCGGCATCATTTTGGGCTTCGGTTCCCCCCTTCGGGCTTCGTAGGTTAAAGCTCATCCATTATCTCAAGGTTTCCAACCTCCAAGTTTCAAGATTTTCAAGTTTCAGAACTCCGCTCTCCGATTTCAGATTCAACCTCAAGCTTACTCCTTCGTTACCAGCTTGAGTTTGAGGGGGGTGTTAAGGAATATGGAATCAATATCCAAAATAGAATTCCTAGTACCATTACGATTTATGGTTTTATTATATTTCTCTATTAGATGCATATTTACTATAGTCATTATTATTGCTCATTACTATAGGATTCATTTTCTATTTTGGTTTTCTATGTAGCCTATATAAAGGCCTTTACCATTGTAAATTCATATAGAGTGAATTTAAGACTTCCTTTCATTATCTAACATTGTATCAAGATTTCCAAGTTTCAAGATTTTTAGTTTCCCCCCTTTCGGGCTTCGTAGGAGGGGGGTGTTAAGGAATATGAAATCAATATCCAAAATAAAATTCCTAGTACCATTAGGATTCATGAATCTATTATATTTCCCTATTAGATACAGATTTCATATATTCATTATTATTGTTCATTACTATAGGATTAAGATTCATTTTCTATTTTGGTTTTCTATGTAGCGTATATAAAGGCCTCTACCATTGTAAATTCATATAAAGTGAATTCAAGATTTTCTTTCATTATCTAATTTTCTCTTTTAAGGTGTGGGATTAGGTCCCTAAGTTGATTTTTTTAGCCTCATTCCGGCACAGAATCTGAACCCTGATGGTTAATTAAAAAAAAAAAAAAAATTCTACTTGAAAATCACTAGGACAATATGAGCAATAAAAACTTAAAAGATGATAATTAGAATCATGAGACGATAACAATTAACAATCGTTAATGAACGCGGGCAAAACAATGTTAAGAGCTTAAGAAAATCATTTTTATTAGATGCATTCACAAAATTTTTATAAGTTCAAAAACCAAAAAATCAGAAACAATAAGATACTGTAACTGTGTAGGCTTAATAATGAAAACTGAAGGCTTATAATTTATCTATGGCTCGTCTTTATTAGCAGTGAAGTGAAATATCGCACTCTCTACCCTTATAAGGACCTTACATCAAAACGCAAGTACTTAGTTAAGAATAGTAGAATACAAAGTTTTTAACTTATCATGGCCTCACTTTTGTTAGCGATAGGGGTGAATAAAAAAAATAACTGAAATTAAAAAATCGAACCCAATTCTAGTGATAATTTTTAAGGTTGCGCACATCTTAACTATAATTTCATATCATAAGAAAAATCAGAGTTATTTTAGGTATTGATATTGTAAATGCTCTACATCTCGCCAGTTTTATAATTTAAATGAGACAATTAACTTATTTATAATTAATATTTATGTCTCATTTATTTGTCTCTTAGTTCTCAATCAATATTTCTAATTCATTGTTGAAGAGCTAATAGTCAGAGTCTGCATTCTGAAGAATAATAAATAATAAAAATTCATGAAAAACTTATCGAAATAATTCAAAATAAAATAATAAATAACAATAGACCCGAAACCAAAAAAAATATGGTTAGGTTTTGTGAGCGGTAGCTATCTTATGTTAATTAATATGATAATATATTTTTATATTATAATAAGTTTTTTTTATTTTAATAATTGTTTATTTTAATTTTTAATCTAATAATAAAAACATTAATGGTAGAGATTAGGGGTGTGGAGAAGGCAAGATAAAAATAAATATATAAATAAATAAATAAGGTGGATTGCAAATAAAAGGGAAAAGATATGAAACATGCTGCTTGCTAAAAACGACCTATATGGAAACGTGAAGCTAAAGGTACCAAGATTTCATTTTAGTTCTCTCTCTAACCTCACCTGTCACATTAACCTCAGAATGTCCATGAATTTGACCTTCTCAAGAGGGGCTTCAATTGTTTGTCTTCCTCGAGCGATATCATTCCCAAATGAGATGGATCTTCCAGCATCATCTTAGCCACCAAGTAACCGGCGATTGACCAAGTCTGGAACCTGCGGGCCTGCTTCCCGATGTATCGACCAAGCTTTCCGTCATAATATTCAGGCCAGTTGTCTTTCAGCAACCTGTTTTCGGCAACCTCAATGGCACGTCTAGCAATCTGAGGGCGTCCAGTCTTTACACTTGCAGCAGTGAGAATCCACAAAAGTACTATAACCATTGCCATAAACAAAAGAATTTTCAAATAAACATCTCAGCTGGGAATCAAGTGACTGGACAGAAATATACCAATTTCAAGGTGTCCTATCATGATCAATTTAAGAGTTGGTTCAAGGATTATGGTGTTGAAAGTTATTAGTATGAAAATGATGGAGAAATCAAATAATAAGGCATATAACATACTTTATGTGTGTGAATTTGTAAATGAAACCTCCACAATGCATAAGAAGCTGCAAATTCTGGTCAGTTGGCTAAGCTCTACACATTGCAGATTCATTATGCTGTTAAAGGCACATAGCAGATTCATTATATTGTTAAAAGACGTCACCTAAGCGGCATTGCTTGAGAGAATTTTTCAAATAACCTCTTAGGCAGCGCTTAGGTTGTTTTAAGTTATTATTCTTTATATATATTACATAAAAATTTCCATGTTTAACTAGTCAACCATCCTTTGGGTTGAAGTACCAAAATGCGTAACCCCGCCACCCAGCATAAGAATCGAGAGACATTACCGTAACTAATGACACTTGGCTGTCAAGATTTCCCAGTTTCTGAATAAGCATATAGGGAGTTTGAGTCAATCCTAGTAATTTGCTAAGAAGATGTATAATGCAGAACATACCTGGCCAAGATCCCCCGTTGTGGTAACTCCATCTGGTGTTTTTTGGATCACATCCTGTCATGATTCTCCAGTCGTGGCTTTCTATGGCTGGATAGCAAACCTTTATAGGCATTTCTCCAACCAACTCCTCCCATCGTGATTCTATAAGATCCATAATCGCATTCGACTGTTCTTCAGTAGCCAATGATGAAAGAATTGCAATGCAATTGCCCAAGGCAAACCATCGGAAATCCATTCTAGCAGGACTAACATTCCCAATAAAGTAGCCACCTCTGGTGGGCATGAAATCAAAAACCCATTCAGGAAGTGAATCTGGAATTACATTAAATTTATTGACTGCGGTGTGGGAATACTCCTCTGTTTTATATCGATATATATCATTGAGCTGCTTCAAATCTAGCCAAAAGTAACTCCTCATGTGATAGTTTAAGGCATGAAGACGTTTAACTATTCTTTCAACAAATTCCTTTCCCTTGTCGTCTTGCTTAAGTAAAACCAAGGCACATCTTAAAGCCATGAAGAACAGTGCCTGTATCTCAATGGGGTAACCATAAACACCCTGAAAATATGTAAAAAGCACAAAGTTGAAGATGCAGAATTGAGGCATAAAGAAAATAAAACACCACATATCATTTCATAAACAAACTTCAATGGGGCACCGATAACCACCCTGAAAATATGTTGAACCTAAATGCATATTGAAGGATAGAGTAAATACAACTGCTATTATGGAGAATCCGAATCACAAGCATGCCATAATTGCCAATTATTGGGATGTCATAGGAATGATGGAAATGGAAGTTTTCTATAGGGTAGAATAAGTTCTGAAAATCTCAATATCATCATCAAGGAAAAGCAACTGTTTGGTGTTTGATAGAATAACATACCCTTTCTTGAATCTCAAGCAATAATGCATAAAGAAAGGAAAGAAAACACCTATCCTTTCAAAGGTGGTAGGCGGGGCAAGGTGTTTTGGTGGTTCAACCCGCCCAAAAGCCGCATTTGACTAGTCAAATGGCGAGTTGACTATTCAAACATGCAGAATTTTATATAATATATAAAGAGTCATAACTTAAAATACTTGAGCGTCACCTATATCCGCCTAAGTGGCTATTTGAAAAGCTTGCCCAAGCGCCGCTTTGGCGACGCCTTTAACAGCACAGGGAAACACTGCACTGGACCAATGACAGTAGAGCAGTAAATGTGGTTCAAGTTTGAATTAACTCATGTCAGCCAGAATTAAGCAGTTTAGAATTGATAATATAAAAGTGCTGCAGTTTGTATTGTCCATTTATTTAGTCGAGGATTAATCATGCAATTTTGAGTTTCTTAAAAAAGAAAAACTTCTAAATGCAACTTATAATTTCATGAAAAAAGTTGCACCAATACACCATAATAAGTTTTTTTTTTTTTTTTTTTTAAATCCAAAAGGTTCACATAAACCCATGATTTTCAAAAGAATTATTATCTATAGAAGTTAATAACATTTGTATTGAAGCCTCAATGCTGGTAAAAGAAGTGCTACACAATTACAATATGCAGAAAGAAGGTCATTTACATTTTTTCAATGGCTAATTAATGATTAATTATGTCAATCATAACTCTGAAACTGATAATATACGGTGAGCACTCACCATTCTTCGATCGATCATGCAGCATCCATCAGCACATAGAAGAGTAGGGAATGTGTCAAACCCCTCTGAAAGACATAAACTAAGAATTAGGCGCATACCCTTCTGGCATTCAGGCAACTCAGCCAACGAAATGTCTCCCGTTGACTTCGTGTAGGCCCGAAGTAATATAATCCACCAGAAGCCAGAATCAACAGGAGCCACCCTACCAATTGCACTCTCACCAAAATCAGCTATTAAAGTCTCAGAGTTCTTAACTGGATCGTGAAGCACTTTGAAACTAGCTGGCATCACTCCTTCCCCAAGTTGAAACCTATCAATCTTTTTCTCCCATGATTGCAGCCGAAGTGTCTTCAAGATAAAGTTCTTCACTATCTCAGGCTGCCCGTTCATCAAAAAGGCCAATGCACTTGGAAAAAAATCTCTAACAAACACCTGCACAAATGAAACCCCTTCATAAATCCTCATATAACTAACTGAACATTTTTTACAACACCAGCCTCATACACAAAAGTAAGCTCAAAGCAAAGAATAAATAATAATACACAAGTTTATATTTCAACTCACGAATCAATATCAATGAATTGGCCCAAATAGAGCATTTCAGTGAACACACATCCCCTAATTGGAAACCTCAAGTATGAAAACTCTAAATAATTGTTTATATTAACTAGAAACATCTTACAATATAAAACACCAACATTGTCAAAGCAATATAATGGCTCAAGAGTTTAGTCATCCATATACAGACATGTACATGGCTCTTTGCAATTCTGTATAAAGTAATTACACTTGAGCACTATATTTGCTAACATGTATGTATAAGTTTGCATTTTTTGAAATAAACATGTCAGCCCGAAAGAAAAATTATACATTTAAACGTAACAAAAAATTCAGAGGCTGCATACGAAATTAGGAACAGTCCACACAGGCTGACTCAAAGACCGAGACCAAATCTAAAGAAATTTCAATTTTTACATGTAGACTCGGCCAAACCGAACCGGATCAGGTTTCGAAACTGAAACCGAACCGAAATCCGAACAGTTTGGTTAAAGTTCCACATATTGGGTTTTGAATCGGTTCGGAACCGGAACCGGAACCAAACCAAATATTTTTTATTTTTTTCCCTAAAAAATAAGGAGCTTCCGTATCGGTTCTACAGTTCAAAAAAGATGGAACTGTAGAACCGAATCAAGGCCAGGTCAATTACATGAGCTACATGTTTTTTTTTAATCTCGCCTAAAGTCAGTGGCAGAGCCACATAACTGCCTCGACTCAATTCGAAAATTTATTCGTATAAATTAATGAAAATCTGGATTGTTAATAAGACAATTTAACTTTATCACCGCTAAAATAAATAGTATGGATCACTGTGTGAAAATCAAATTTTGTACTCCACTGACTAAAGCCTCAAAACTAAGGCAACTCAGTGCCGTCCCTGCAAAAATTCGAGAAAATTATACATGTAAAAATAAAGGAATCAAAACGCTGAAACATTTAAAATATCAAATAAGTACCTGATCATAATTAAGCTCTTCTTCAGAATTATCCAATGCAGCAATGGTCCCCACCGGCTTACAGCGAAAATAGACCAATGAACGGCGCAGAGCATCCCAAGCTTCGCTGACCATCGGATGCGGCTCGAAGCCAAATAGAGATCTCGGCGTATTGAATCCCGACCTTCTACCGGGAGAAAACGGTGGTGCTTCTACATGATTATCAATCACTAACCGAGAAACGTTATCGGCGTTTCTTGGCGAGAAACGTGGCGAAAATCCAACTGTTAGTTCACTAAGCGACCTCTCATCGAAAGATCTCTTCCTCTCCATATTCAAAACCCTTGGCTGCTTTTCTGATAGCTTCAATAAATCACATTCGTCGCTCTCAGCTACCGTACAATGACTCTCCATTTTTAATTTAAAATATCAATGGCTAACAGTAAGTAACAGAGACCAGCATGCATTTGATTCATGATTTGTTTTTTGTTTTTTGTTTTCTTTTTTGGAAACCGTTAGAATTGGTGACGCTTGTTTCGCAGATTCAGAATATGAAATGACACGAAACAAGTTCTTCACTCCACTTTTCAGAGAGCATGCATAACATAATTTACAGGATGAAATGACACATACACCCTCAAGTCTCTTCAAAAGCACAAATGTATCTCTTAATTTTTAAAACAGATATACACAAATAAAATGACATATATCTCTAAAATTTCATAAAAATAATAGATATATCTCCAAATTTTATAAAATTGATATATACACTATAAAATTTCATAAAATAATAAATATTAATATTTAATTATTATATTATAACAATTAATACAATTTGAGTGTATTATAATCTTTAGAGTGTATATATTTTTTTAATGAAATTTTTGGGAAATAAATATCCTTTTAAATAAATTTAAAGGTATGTATGTCCTTTTACTAATTTTTTGGGGGTGCATATGTCCTTTCACTAAATTTTGAGTTTTTGGAGTGTATATATCATTTTTATGAAATTTTAGGCTGTGTATGATGTTCTAAAATTTAAGGGGTATATTTACCCTTTTAAAAAAATTTGGGAATATATGTCATTTTTTCTAACTTATATAATATTTATTTTGATTTTATTAAGCATTAAAAAAATAAGGTACATAAGTATTGATAAATTATAGTTTATTATTAAAGTAATATTTTATCAGTTTTCTGTCAAATTTTTAATTTACCTTTAATTGACCAATATATTATAAATTTCTAATATTAAAGTCAACTGGAGATAAACTAAAATTTTGACAAAATAGTTCTATGATATTATATTTTATAAACTTTAATAGAGTGTTATTATTATTATTATTATTTTGTATAACTTTAATAAAATATTAAATTTAATATAACTATAACAATATAATATAATTTGTCAATAGTTGCTGTACTAAATTATAATAAGATGTAAATATAAGATATTTTTCCTATTTAGGATGATGTCCGGTGAGTCCTACTGGTTAGCTGCACGGGTGGCATGTGATTATATTGATAATAGAGACCTTAAAGCAAGTTTTTTTCTTTTTTTCTTTTTTTCTTTTTTCAAGTACATATATATCTAATTTCTTAAGTTATGTACCATTTTGAAATTTTTATTATGATTTAATAAGGATTAATTTTTTTCCTTCTTTGAGTTAATACATAGGATCACAGTATATGAATCTCAATTTGAATCCTAACTGATGTAATAGTTTATCTTTATAAATATCATATCAAGTTAGTATTAATGTTTAATATGATACAACATTTACAAATTATCACATTAATTAGACATTAATAATTAAATACTAAGTTTTTTTTTTTTTTGGAAACCTCGCCATCAAACCACCCCACTTGAACTTAAGCGGAGTAGGTAAAACCCCTGACTGCTGTAATGGTAAAATATGGCCCAATACCATCCGACTGGCTTGGCCTAATCAACAGAATCTTGATCCCCTGATCCCCCTAGAGAACCAGCCGACTGGATCTTGGACCGCTTCAGAAGTCCAGTCGACTGGACTTGACTATTGGTCTAGATAGGAACTCTAATCGACTCGAATTCTAGCCACCATGAATACACTCAACTCGAATTCCAAATGGCTCGATTTCCAGCCAACTTATACCATATGGGTACCTTCTGTATTTCCATTCGGATCCAAGTGACAACAAGGATTGAGTAGACTGGCCGAGATTCTAGAAATCCTTCTGTTAGGGCGATTGTGGGGCCTCTAGGATTGGATCGGTGTCATGAACAGCAAAAGTGGGTATAATCCATAAATATCAAGCATGAATGTATTATTAAATAATTTAATGGAATACTATATTCCATTATGAGTACATAAGAAAAAATCGGGACTGAATTAGAGTCCTGAAACTCAAAAATAGGAGAAAATAAAATTGGCGAGCATAAGCGCACTACAATGAGCGCGTGCACCGTGCCCACTTTTTTTTTCATATATTTCCTTCATCAACTCTTGGAAACAAAGAGCTGATGGAAATAGGGCTTTTCTCCCAATTAATTTTCAACCTTCCCTAAACACTTTCAAACATCCAAAATTTGATTTTTTACATCAAAACCAACATCAATACATGTTATAAAATAAAAATATGTTTGTCAAAATATCAAATATTTTTATAAAAATATAAATTTATTATAAATACGCACATGCAAAAAATTTTGAATCCTAAACACAAATCAAATTAGAATCCCACAATGAAGTGACTGATGAACAATTCTAGGTTACTCAAAAGCGGTCAAGTGATTCTAGAAGGTAGCCATAGCCATAGTTTTCCATGTCCAACATGAACATATTTGACCCAATTACAAGCATATTGTGTTTATGCTTCCAATACATCCATACACAAATTTATTAGTCTAATTTCAATTTCAAGCTATATTATTATGTATCAAATACAAAAACATAACTTATTGAGAAGATCAAACTTACCTAGTAAGCTTGAACCAAAAATTTAATTTTCTTCTCTTTGTTGAAAAATGTAGAGAACTTCCAAAGCTTCTCTAAACACTTCTTTAAGCTAATTTTTTCTTATGTTTTACCTTAATGCTTGCTTGCTTAAAAACTTGCTCAAGTTTGTCTTTTATAGTGAAGCTTATGTAATTTTTAATTAATAAAAGTTCTAATCAATATTTATATGGGCTTAATCCATTTTGTCCCAATATGTATAATTAGGTGTGACTATCACATTTGTCTACCATTTTGATTTAATCCAATTAAATCAAGACAAAAGTATATCAAATTGATTAGTTCATTGTCTACCACTTTGATTTAATCCAATTAAATCAAGACAATACACCTATTATTATATATTTATTGTTGGGGCGAATATGGGACCCCTAGGGTCGGATCGGTGCCCCGCGCAGCGAAAATGGGTCTAACCCATGGTAATCGAGCATAAATATATTTTTAAATATTTTAATGAAATATTATATTTCATTACAAGTGTCTAGGAAAAAATCGGGGATAATTCAGAATCTGGAAAAATCAAATCGAGATAAAAATCGGAGGGGGCACACATTGCCCGAGCCATATCATGTTGCTGCGCACCATGCCTAAGTACGCTGCGTTGCAACGCTCTTGGGAAATAAGTATGTATACATTTGTTTTAATTTCTAAAATCTTAAACTCATTCAAAATCACCCAAATAAATTTTAATTTCAAAACCTACTTCAACACATGTTTTATAACAAACATATAAACATATAAATATATATATTCTAAATATATTTGTATTTATTTGAATCAAAACACAAACCAAAATAGAATCCCATAATGAAATGACTCATTGACAATTTTAGGTCACTCAAATGTGGTCAAGTGATTCTAAAATGGTAGCCATAGCTCCAAGCTATCATCTAGAATTCCAAACTCTAATTTTATATTTATGTCCAATACAAACATTTTGACCCAATCAAAAGCATATTGTGTTTGTGCTTCCGAAGCATCCATACACAATTCATAGCCTAATTTCAACATCAAGCTATGTTATTATGTATCATATAAATAATACATCAATATATGCTTTATTAATGAAAACAACTCACTAATGAAAACATAACTTTGGACAAGATCAAACTCACAGAGTAAGTTTGATTCTAAAATCCAATCTTCTTCTTCTTGTTGAAATGTTGTAAAGAACTTCCGAAGTTAGCTAGCTTGACTCCAAGATCCAATCTTGATTCCAATGTTAGCAAGCTTGATTCTAAGATTCAATCTTGATTTCTCCTTATTGAAATATAGTAGAGAACTTCCAAAGTTTCTCCAAACATTTCTTTTACTTAGGCTAATATTTCTAAATCTTACTTATTTTAGCTTTCACAAGCTTAAATTTCTTAAGCTCAAACTTAATTAAAAGTTAGCCCAAGCTTGCCTTTTATATCAAAACTTATGTAATTTTTAATTAACAAAAGTTCTAATTAAATTTTAGGTGGACTTAATCCAATTTGTCCAAATATGTATAATTATGTGTGACTAATCACATTTGTCTACCATTTTGATTTAATCCAATTAAATCAAGACAAAGTTTAACAAATAGATTAGTTCATTGTCTACCACTTTGATTTAATCCAATTAAATCAAGCCAAATATACATATTATTACATATTTGTAATTACCAAAATATCCTCCAATGGTAGATATATTTATGAAATTATAATAAAGTCCTTGTGTGATTTTGGATTAATCCAATTAATCCAATTAGGTCAAAGTAAATAATTAATGTTATTCAATGATACTTAATTATTTTAATTGATAATTATAATATCAAATATTATTTATTATCAAACATTATCAACTACCCAAGTGCTCAATGAGTACACTTCATATTATATGACTCTCTAAGTTCAGACATGTTCATCATATAAGCCTAACTTATATGTACGTAATTCGACCATCTCTGAATTCGCGAAGAACACGAACGACTTTCTGAACTATACAAGTCGAGGTCATCACATATGTTTAACAATCCATCCGTCGTAGGTTATCCGAGTTGTTCTTAGGAAACATAGATTACACCATCAAGTTTTCGAGACGCACATCTCATATTATAGACATGTCCATGATTCTTTACAACTAATCAGAACACTATTTCAGATACATGTGATCCACCTAGTTGATCGACTTTGGACAAAGTCTTAACAATCGTGAATTACTCACATGGATACCTATCTTGATACGCACTTGATTAACGAGTGCATCGATGCACACCCAACGAACATCTAACGGTCATACCATGAAAGGTCTCTGACATATATGGCATCAAATTGTGGAGGATCACACACAAAATCAATGATATCCTATAGTCAAAGGATCACATATGTTATTCGACTCGATAAGATTTCTATTGCCGGTGATGTGTACTTCCAATAATTAGGAATCGCCTATGAGTATTCACTCCAATAAATACCCATATGTCTATACGAGCTTCCATTGCTAATGGTACATTGGGTTAACCCATTAGAACTCCAATTCCAATATACAACATGTGCTAGTCTTCTAGGTTATAGGAATTCGACCATATTCCAAAACCAACGACTATGAATATTTACTTTAAGAATAGTTTATAATAGTAAAACTATCCCAATATCGGACCACCCAATATCCAGTATTACTACATGACTATTTTAAGGTCGATGTCATTCTCATATATATATATATATATATATATATATATATATATATATATCAATCTAATATGCATAATGATATTATCGTTAATAAGGTTGAAATGAAAATATAGTTATTTTATTAATAAATAATAAAATATAATGTACAATATATTATTCGGATTGGCGCTCTAAGCACTAACTCCGACAAACTCCTACTTGCTTAGTGTCAATCCGAATGGTGGCGAAGTCTCATCTCCTCCTAATGTTTATCGAATAACTTATGAGGTGCGGGTCTGCTATGTTATCTTGTCCTTGAACCTTTAATGCCACTATGTTTTTTCGTTCAATAATTTCTCTAATCACGCAATATTTACTTCAACATATTTAGACTTAGAATGCGCTATCAGCTCCTTAACTTGCGCAATGGCTCCGCTATTTTCACAATAATTTGGGATCGAATCCGTAATACTAGGCACAATGTCAAGTTCTGTGATAACATTTCTAATCCAAACATCTTCTTTAACAGCTTCTGAAACCACTATAAATTCAGCCTCAGTGGTGGAATCAGCTGTTGAGCCTTATTTGAACATCGCCAACTAACCGCACCGTCAATAAGGGTAAATATATATCTAGATGTACACTTTCTATCATCCGGATCTCACTGAAAGTCAGAGTCTGTATAACCCTTAACTTGTAGTTCATCTTCCCCATATATCAGAAACTTATCTTTAGTACCCTTAAGTTAGATTGATATTGGCTAGTAACACTAACGCCGAAACTGATATCAGGTCTTGTACAAAGCATAACATATATGATGCTTCCAATACAAGAAGCATATGGCAAGTTAGACATTCTAACACTCTCTTCCTCGGTCTTAGGAGCCATTTTCTTTGATGTATGTCGTATCAAATAGGTACATTTACTGCTTTGCAGTTGGTAAAACTGTACCTTTCTAACATTTTATCTATGTATATGGATTGCGACAACCCTATAAACTTCCTAGCTCCATCTGTTGGTTTCTATTAAGGTCCCAAGATCAATTATAAGCATGAAAACATTGCGAATACACATCGACGAAGTTGCAGAATACTTACATCGATCGGTTGAGCGACGCGGCAAGCAACGGAACTCCAAAAACTGCTCACTGGTTTCACGGCAGTGGGCTGTGTAGACTCATTGTTTTGGCGTCACTTTGGGTCATTCGTCAAGCCTCCGAACTTCATCGAACGGTTCCCGGCTCATGGGTGGACTTCCCTATCACCTTCGCATATCTCGTAGTGTGCTAGCACTTGTGGTTTTTGCCACAAAACCCAACTCTATGCTTCCCAACCCATGGTTTTGTTGCAAACCAGTGAGCTCATTTTGCCTCCATGGGCGTGAGCAAGAAAGAGAAGAAAATGAGAGAGATTAATTTGGTTGGTTCCAATTTATGTATTATATACACTCATTTGAATTTCACATGCATTTCATGTGAATTTGGCTTTAAAAAGTCAAACCATTTAAAGCCTCCAACCACCCACATCACTCAATCCATCAACTTGTCATGTTACATCACTCAAGGTGACTTGTGATTTGACGCTTGATGCGACTAGCGATTTGACGCTTGATTTGACGTGTCGCAGTCGAATTCGAAATGCGAATGCGCTCGCAAATCATCTCGGGCTCGGGTTCGCTAATTCTAAATTAACGAATTTTCCGTTGCGTCGTAATTAAATGATTACGCCTAGCGAAATCACTATTCACGTCGCTAATGAATTAATTCTAAATTAATTCACTCGCCCGAAATAAAATCTAATTTTAATTATGCGTCGAAATCCAATTTCGTTTAATATATCAAATATATTAATTTCTCGATTAATTCCAAATTAATCGTTATCTCTCTTAAATGATATTTTATCCCAGATAAAATATCTCCGTAATTAATCACAGATTAATTTTCTCTCTCTTCTATTTAATCCCAGATTAATTTAGAGTGTGAGTTATACGTCATCGGTTAATCTTTGGGAAGCGACCCATGAGATCCCCGGATATGTTGGTAGTAAATTCGGTCGTCGGACTATCCGAACACGTAAGTACCAAGTACTACGTTTATACCGAATTACAAGACAAGGTTGGCCTCTAGCAAAGCGCCATGCCTACCCAATTCTCCAGAAATATCCTTACAGGAATAAAGGATCTGTATCAAGCGTAGTATATCGTAGTATTGCATATTTCTGTCCAGTATCGGATGATCACGTGCTAGGCCTGGGGCTGGAATTGTGTCTTCCCCGTACGAAGCACATGTCGGATCTCTGGTAACTAGTCTCTAAATCGGATAACTATGACCAAGTCATATTATCCCGATGGCTGCAGCACTAAAGAGAACCAGTCCCGTATCCTACGTGACCATCATCCATTGACTGGAGTGATACTTCCATCTTGACATCACACCCAACACACTACGATTCTCGATATACCCAGAATCGGCGTACACAGAAACCGGTTAAAGCCCTGGACGACCTCAACCAAAGTATATTGATTGTCGTATGTATTAGCGGTGCAAGTCTCAGGTTAAGACCAAATACACCTACCTGATTTCGGACTTCCATAGACACATAGTCATACTACCAATGGAATTCCGAGGGGGTCTTATCCAGAGCGAAGCTGTTTCCCGTACCATCGGTGAAACACAACCTCCTATTACACTTACATGAGTATCCTATACCCAAATATATGAGAACTATGTCGTTGTGTCCTCACAACGCGCACAAGTGTAATACTAGTCTTTTACGTATTTATCAATGTCCAATCTCGATAATACTCTGACTAGGGATATTTAATGATTTATCCTTTGTGGACTGATACTGTCTCATATCATTCTTCGTCCAGGAACAAATCATAGGGACCTCTCATCATTTATACATCTAAGTGATCTAATCACAAATGATAAGAGTGCAATCTCATTTGTCACATAGTTAATTTGTACAACAACACCATGATTTGTACAAATAGTGACGCTATGGGTCATAATTGTCCAACAATCTCCCACTTGGCCTATAGCCAGTCACTCGAGTACTTGACACCCGAACTATGTACGGTTGGCTCAAATTACTGAGAAATTCTTTCGTCAGCGGATTTTCATGATTATCGTCTGATGCGATTTATACGATCATCACATCGCCACGATGTATGATCCGAACGAATCAGATGAATATCGAAGTATGCATCTGGATCGTTGATGATACCATTAATTCTTTAGCCTGTGCTTACGCCTAGCTCAGCTGCTAACAGAACTATATCTAATCTAATTAGATTTGTTTATTGATCCAGAAGGCTTCTATTGCCGCCTCAGCTGCAGCAATTAACCCGCATTTGTTGTTTATTCGGTAACAGTATCTTGCTTGGAAGATTTCCAGCTCACTGTTCCGTTATTCAAACTTTATAGTACCGTTTGTGACTTTTTGTCGTATTATTGGTTAGGAAACTTGCTACAGTGATCCCAGTCACTTTAAGTTCTCCTTCTCCACAGATTAAGACAGAATCCTTAGATCTCTAAGATACTAACAGATGTTCTTAACATCAATCCAGTGACTATCACTATAATTGGTCTGTTTGTGAATCCATATGCTCAAAGCGTATGAGACACCAGGTCGTGTACATTTTTCAATGTACGGTTTCTCGGAGAGTTTTCGAAAGTCAAGCTTTCACCGATTATTATTTTATGGGAATATCATTTCCAAGAAATGATGTATTATCATTATTTACAGGACATTTTTGTCAGTGCGCTCCCAATAACCTCCTTATATACACAAGAATCATTTCGTTTTGAATTAAATCATAAACCATTATGATCACATCAAAACGAAAATTCCAAGAACCTATGCTTGCTTCAATCCAAACATGGATTGAATAACCTGCAAACCTTGTTTGCTAGTTTTGGTACGACAAAACCGACAGGATGTTATAAACATCCTCCAAAAGGTTTCCGTTTAAGGAAAGTGATTTTCCCGTTAAGCTGTCATATTTCATAAATGAAATACGCAGCTTTAGCAAGCATTATCCAAATGGATTTACCGTGGCAACAGGTAAAAGATTGAATCACAATCAACACAATGTTGATAACGATACCTTTCCGCTAAAGGCCTAGCTTTATACGTTGGTATGTTGCCCTCCATGTATGTATTCCTTGAAGACTTATACAGTACCAATAGGCACAATGCCTTCGGTGGTCAACTAGTATCAAAACATAGTTATATACATGGAATCCATTTCGAACTCATGACACTTTGTTTAATATGGAGTCGATACCTTGTATCACTTCCTCATACGTAGTCAGTTGGTATACCTCAATAAATAGACATCTTATGAGGCGAGATCAGAAACCCATACCCCAGGTTGTTTTCTGACTCTCTCCGACATACGCGGTTCTTGTGTATACGAAGATTAATGGTAATAGTTTCATCATTGATGAACTATTTGTGTTCCATTAGGATTCGGTGTCTGGACATTATTACTCCGATTTTCATCGAGTTTTACTATCCTCCCACTTACCACTGGCATATCGGTATTCTCTCTCAGGAAATCGTATGGCGAGCAACAATCTAATTGTTCTCTAGTGAGTTGTTTAAGTACAATACTTATGGTATCCCTAGGATAACCTACAATTAGCACTTATCCTATTTGGGTTTTAGTTTGGTATCATCAAACATATGCCTAGCATACCCAAATTTTCAGGAATGTGAAACCCGGTTTCTTTCCCGTTCATATCTAATATGATGTCTGTCAAACAGATTTTAATGGAACCTTATTCTAAATAAGTTCGTGCACTGTTTAAAGCTTATCCGTTGAAGGAAATGGTAGCTCAGAGCGACTCATGATTAACCTTATCATGTCCAACAAGATTCGGTTACCCTAGTTTGGACACACCGTCAATTGACGTGTTCCGGGAGGAGTCCTCATTTGAAAGAATACTTTACTCTTTCAAGTATATAAGAACCTTATTGCTTAAGTATTTTCCATTACGGTCTTACAGTGACGGTATAATACTATAGCCGATCTGTATGTCTATTTCGTGTCGAAACTTTAAAAATTTCCGATTTGTGTTTCAAAGAAACACATAACCATAACGCGATGCCACATCCGTAAAGGTCACGAAATATTCATATCCACATCTAGCCTAGCTAGACATGGGCCCGCTTGCTTCACTATGAACTAGGGCTAACAGATTGGTAGCATATACACTTTTACCAAGTAAATAGTATTTTAGGCACTTTGCCCAATAAACTAGATTCGTAGACTTTATTTGATTGGAATCAAATTAGTCCTAGTATCCACTCTTCAAAAGTATGGATATACGATTCTTGTTTAATTGTGTCCCAGACATCAATGCCACAATTAAGTTTCATCTGATCAAATCAGTTGAGCTATTTATTTGTCATATATATATTCAAGATTTATTTATATTCAAAATATAAATTCTGTTATTCACATCTAATGTGATTATCTCAATACCATCCTTATATAATAAAACACTTTAGTGTTCTAGAATATAAAAGTTCACCCGCAGCGGGTTAAACACTGATATAGAGATATGTTTCTAGTGAAACTAGTTACATTATAACAGTTTCCAAACTTAGGTACACACCCGAAGGTAGTTCCTAAACTTAGGTATCTACGATTAAAACAGCGATTTTCATCCCGTTTCCAATCCGCAGATTAAATCTCAACCGAAGTAGTATCCTGCTCACAGCAGATTCTGAACATCAATATATATTTATGTATCACACTAAGTATTTAAAATCTAATTTTAAAACTAGTAGTGAACATATTCTGACAAACATATTTGAAGTCAGAGCCTTGCTCGTCTTCAATTCCTTCATGTCTGCTTTGTCCAAACGGCAGTCACGCTTCTGTGATCCCGTTTGCCACAATTAAGCAGACATTTTGGGATACGTCCTTTATCTTCGCAGAAGATTATAATGATTTTGCCTTTGCCAGTTTCAACACTCCAGAAGCCTTTGGCCAAGCCTTGGCCTTCTAGAATATCGAAGTAAAGTGCGCCTTGCGCTACTTGCCTAATTGCAAACTCTGACTTTATCTCCTTGAGAATAGTCATTAACTCTCCAAGAGTTTACTATTGCAATATTAGTACTTCTAAAATCTAAGCATAAATTTATGAAGATCCTTCAATTTCATTATCATAATTTAAGGATCTAATCCTTAGTTCTGATTCAGAAATTAAGGAGTCTACTACGACAAGCTAAATGGATTAAGCACTAAAGTTATCATTACATAAATCTTCCAAAGATTATGCTCTACTATTTGCTTAACTCAGGGCTTAGGCTTAATATGTTATTTTATCAAATAAAGTAACTTATTATTTTTCCAGGACCATCATGAAATTAATTCCCAATTTGAAAATTAAACCATTTAAATACATGTTCCCTAGGACTATGTTTTAAATGACAATCTTTCAATTTTATCTTGATTCTGATAGTCCAACTATTTAATCAACGATTTAGGTACTATTTATTATAATGATTACAATAGTCCAACTATTTAATCAACTATAATTTAATAGATTAAAATCAATTATATTGATTAATATAATCCAATTATAAAATCAACTATAAATGAATAGTTTGAATATATAGTCCAACTATTTATTAAAACAACAATTTAAATATTAGTCCAACTAACATTTAATTTATAACGACGAATGATATTTGTTTGAGCGCGTATGGCAAATAATTAAACGAATATTGCAAATTCAATTCTTGCCTCCCACTATTTTTCGGCGAGCCTCTAACCCTCTGTCGAGTACTCGGGAAACCACGTTTCCTAGTGGGCTAGGATCCCGTTAAATATCACACAATCTTGACTTTGGCCAACAAATTGTATGATAATTAACTAGGTAGATCTCTAAGATCGATTGGATCCAATCCAATTCCTAGATCCGGTAGGGGGACATCCAAGTCCGAAGCATATATCTTATATATGCCAATACATCCAATGTATTACCTAACCTTTTTCCTCTGAATCAACTAAGCCTTGGCTTTGGCACAACAAACTTAGTGATCCCAGTCAAGCGCGACCCATTGACCATGGAAGGCTTCGTAATCAATGTCGATGGACAAAAAGTGGTCTTGACTTTGGCCAACAAACCACAACTTGGACAAGACACTGACATGTAACAAAGCTCTCGTGATTCAAACACATCTTCGACAGACAAAGGCCTTGACTTTGGCCAACAACCAATGCCGTCTCGGATCTTGAGTGAGAATCACTCAATGGAAGGAAAAACGCTTAATATTATTTGAGGGTTTTCGCGTGCAAATTGGCAACCAATTTATTATCTTTGTTAAGGTCTCATCATCATACACCCTTAAACATGCATTCTAAACACATAATAAAGCGCATATGTAAAATAATAATGATATGCGGATGGATACTTTACACATTGATCCTAGATCAAATCTCTCACTTTCTCTCTCCCGCTAGCACATGTATTTACTTCTACCCTTTACACTACACTTCTAAAGAAACCTCATTTACATTGAGGGGAATAGGTGAGAAGAGAATATAAAGAGTATAGAGGTGATAAGGCTGGACACGCAGGTCCAATTAATAAATCGAATTTATTACAATAATTTCTAAAATTGTCCCACCCATCTAATATCCATCCGATATACATTATTCATGCCTCGCAACCATGTATCCACACAAGCATGTTATCAATCAATCTAATCAAATTAATTAATCTGATAATTAGTGATCATCCAATGTTCAAACAACGATTTGATTTTGCTCGAGTCAAACTCGTTTTTGCGAATAAGTACTCAAAGTACGAATTCTCGAATTAAATTAAACTACATCATTAAATCCAATTTAATATGCATTCAATTCTAATTCGCTATTTAATTCCAAATTAAATACTACACTTTATTAATGAACTTTTACGACTTAAATTCCAAATTTAATCGCAACGGGTCTTAAAGCCCAATTAACGTCCAACGTCAATTTAATTAAAGTCCAATGGGCTTTTAATTAATTTCTTGAGGCGTGGACTTTTGGTCAACTCGAGTCAAACCGAATAACCAAAATCCAATCCGGGAGTTACCCCATAAGCCTAGAAATCAATCTTGGCCCATTAGGCCCAATTAAACTTTTAAGGTCCATTAAGTCGCATTTGGGCTTTATGGTGGCGGTTTTGGGCCCAATTGGATCCAATCCAATTTGCCTAAACCCAACTTTGTACAACAAAGCCCATCAAGCCCAATTACAATATTACAAGCCCAAATTCAATTCAAGCCCAATTAATTAAATCATAAAGTCCAATTTCATAATCTAATTAATTCTAAAGTGTATAACATGATCAATTAGCCAATTCAATATTTCCAAAACACCAATTAGTCCAATTAATCATGTTCATCTTCATCATCACATGTCCAACACATTTTGATAAAAATCAAACCCATTACATGCTCCATGAAGTCTCAGCAATTACAAGGAATTTTATATCAATTTCGAATTCAATCCAATCAAATCCAAATTAACATTAAATCCACATTTCCAATTGATTCAAGTCATCCAATGAACAAAAATCAAAAAATCACCAAGACCATTATGACTTAAGGCATTCGGCCAACATAAGCATTTGGGGAAAATTATTCAAAATTAATTTTCTTGAAATTGATCCAATCAAACTTCAATTCAAACACATTTAAGCATATTCATTCATCCAATTTCACAAAATCATGCTCAAAATCGATTTGCCCAAATTTTAAGCCCTAACATTTCATGCTCAAACCTTGCTCTAGATGCCATTGTTGGTTTCTATTAAGGTCTCAAGATCAATTATAAGCATGAAAACATTACGAATACACATCGATGAAGTTGCGGAATAATTACATCGATCGGTTGAGCGACGCGGCAAGTAACGGAACTCCAAAACCTGCTCACTGGTTTCACGGCAGTGGGCTGTGTAGACTCACTGTTTTGGCGTCACTTTGGGTCCTTTGTCAAGCTCCGAGCTTCGTCGAACGGTTCCCGGCTCATGGGTGGACTTCCCTATCACCTTCGCATATCTCGTAGTGTGCTAGCACTTGTAGTTTTTGCCACAAAAACCCAACTCTATGCTTCCCAACTCACGGTTTTTGTTGCAAACCAGTGAGCTCATTTTGCCTCCATGGGCGTGAGCAAGAAAGAGAAGAAAATGAGAGAGATTAATTTGGTTGGTTCCAAATTTATGTATTATATACACTCATTTGAATTTCACATGCATTTCATGTGAATTTGGCTTTAAAAAGTCAAACCATTTAAAGCCTTCAACCACCCACATCACTCAATCCATCAACTTGTCATGTCATATCACTCAATGTGACTTGTGATTTGACGCTTGATACGACTAACGATTTGACGCTTGATTTGACGTGCCGCACTCGAATTCGAAATGCGAATGCGCTCGCAAATCATCTCGGGCTCGGGTTCGCTAATTCTAAATTAACGAATTTTCCGTTGCGTCGTAATTAAATGATTACGCCTAGCGAAATCACTATTCACATCGCTAACGAATTAATTCTAAATTAATTCGCTCGCCCGAATTAAAATCTAATTGTAATTCCGCATTGAAATCCAATTTCGTTTAATATATCAAATATATTAATTTCTCGATTAATTCCAAATTAATCGTTATCTCTCTTTAATGATATTTTATCCCAGATAAAATATCTCCGTAATTAATACCAGATTAATTTTCTCTCTCTTCTATTTAATCCCAGATTAATTTAGAGTGTGAGTTATACGTCATCAGTGAATCTTTGGGAAGCGACCCATGAGATCCCCGGATATGTTGGCAGTAAATTCGGTCGTCGGACTATCCGAACACGTAAGTACCAAATACTACGTTTGTACCGAATTACAAGGCAAGGTTGGCCTCTAGCAAAGCGCCATGCCTACCCAATTCTTCGGAAATATCCTTACAGGAATAAAGGATCTGTATCAAGCGTAGTATACCGTAGTATTGCGTATTTCTGTCCAGTATCGGATGATCACGTGCTAGGCCTGGGGCTGGAATTGTGTCTTCCCCGTACGAAGCACATGTCGGATCTCTGGTAACTAGTCTCTAAATCGGATAACTATGACCAAGTCATATTATCCCGATGGCTGCAGCACTAAAGAGAACCAGTCCCGTATCCTACGTGACCATCATCTCCATATGACAGGAGTGATACTTCCATCTTGACATCACACCCAACACACTATGATTCTTGATATACCTAGAATCGGCGTACACAGAAACCGGTTAAAGCCCTGGACGACCTCAACCAAAGTATATTGATTGTCGTATGTATTAGCGGTGCAAGTCTCAGGTTAAAACCAAATACACCTACCATGATTTCGGACTTCCATAGACACATAGTCATACTACCAATGGAATTCCGAGGGGGTCTTATCCAGAGCGAAGCTGTTTCCCGTACCATCGGTGAAACACAACCTCCTATTACACTTGCATGAGTATCCTATACCCAAATATATGAGAACTATGTCGTTGTGTCCTCACAACGTGCACAAGTGTAATACTAGTCTTTTACGTATTTATCGATGTCCAATCTCGATAATACTCTGACTAGGGATATTTAATGATTTATCCTTCGTGGACTGATACTGTCTCATATCATTCTTCGTCCAGGAACAAATCGTAGGGACCTCTCATCATTTATACATCTAGGTGATCTAATCACAAATGATAAGAGTGCAATCTCCTTTGTCACATAGTTAATTTGTACAACAACACCATGATCTGTACAAATAGTGACGCTATGGGTCATAATTGTCCAACACCATCGCGATAGAGCCTTATACCCAGTATATAGGAAGCTTCACTCATGTCTTCATAGAGAAGTTATTGCAGAGGTAGGCTTTCACATTTTGCATCAATCTTATATCATTCCCAATGATAAGGATATCGTCTACATACAATACAAGGAATACTATCATACTCCTACTAACTTTCTTATGATCACACGGTTCTTCCTCATTCTTGATGAATCCATATAATATAATTATCTTATCAAAATGATGATTCCAGCTTCGGGATGCCTGTTAAAGTCATAATAAACTTCTGGAGCTTGCAAACCAAGTTTGAATTCTCAATGGATACAAAACCTTCTGGTTGTTCCATATAAATACTTTCCTTGAGGAATCTATTTAGGAACACGATTTTCACATCCATCTGTCATATCTCATAATCGTGTTATGCAGCAATGGCTAAAAGAATTCTAATTGATTTTAGCATGGCTATTGGTGAAAAAATTCCTCATAGTCAATCTCATGACGTTGAGTATAAATTTTCGCTACTAGTATGGCCTTAAACGTTTTCACCTTTCCATTGGGCCATTTCTTCCTTTTATAAACCCATTTAGAACTAATAGGTTTAACTCCTTCAAGAAGTTCAAGTAAGTCCTAGACTTGATTGTCATACATAGAATCCATCTCGGATTTCATGGTTTCCTGCCATTTTCCCGAATCGATATCCAATATCACCTGTTTATACGTAGTCAGATCTGTTTCCTTCAAAAAGAGAACATCAAGGCTCACATCAGATGATAAAAACAGTCTCTCATGAGGCCTTGATATTCTATTGGACTTACGTAGAACCTGTGTTGTAGATCCTTCAAATAATTGAATCTCTGGTTCCATCTCAGGTTCCTTAATGTTGGGATCAAACTCGTCGAGTTCAATCTTTCTACAATTCCTATTTTTCTCTCAAAAATTCCTTTTCAAAAAAAGTGGAAATCGAGCAAAAAATATATTCCGTTGCTCAAAATCGTAGAATTGATATCCCAAAGAATTTTCAGGATATCCAATAAATCTATATTTATACCCTCTGGGTGCTAGTTTATCTCGATGCGCAACTCTAACATATGCAAGACAACTTCAAATCTTTAAAATTCTAAGACTTGGATTTCTACCGTACCATATCTGATATGGTATCGTGGAAACAACTTTCGATGGAACTCTGTTAAGTATGTGGACATCAACCCCAAAGGTAATATGGAAGATCTGTATAGCTCATCATAGATCGTACCAAATCCAATAAAGTATGATTTTTTCATTCAGACACACCATTGTGTTGAGGAGTTCTTGGTGGGCTATATTGGGTGAGAATCCCATTCTCCCTGAAATAAATTATGAATTTATCGCTCATGAATTCACCACCTCGATCTGATCGAAGGCACTTGATGAATTTCCCGATTTTTTTTACCTCGTGTCGGAATATTTTAAAGTTTTCAAATATTTCTGATTTATATCTCATCAAATAGATATAACCATATCTTAACTTATCATCAGTGAAAGTCACGAAGTATGTTGAACCATTATTAGCGGTATGATTTAATGGACCACACACATCACTGTGTACTAGTTCCAATAAATCTCCAGCACGGTGTCCAACACTAAGAAATTGGGCCTTTTCTTTATTTTCCCTTGGATACATGACATATAAATCGGATAAAGATCTAAGGTAAATCAAACCATCATTAACCAATTTTGATAGATGTCTAACACCTATGTGGCCTAATCTCATATGCCATAATTCGGTATTATTTAATTAAGATCTTTTACTTGTAATTTCCTCTATATTAAAGACATCTCGATATGTTTCCAAAACATAATGACTGTTAGATAAAAAAACATTTACATATCAAATAGTTGTCTTTTCATATAAACATAGAGAACCATATTTAATGTTTATTTTATATCACTATTTATCTAATATTGGTAACGATATTATCTGTTTGATAAGAAATGGTATATAATAACAGTCATGTAAAATTAATTTACATCTTTTAGGGAGATCTTGAAAAACTGTTCATATGGCCTTAACATCCGGTGTCTCGCCATTTCCAACTCTAAGTTGGATCTCCCCTTTATTTAGCCTTATTTTAACTCTCATGACTTGCATGGAAATGCAAATATGAGTAGGACTTCAGGTGTCTAACACCCAACCACTATTTTCATCTAAGGCTAATGAAATGTCAATAATAGAAAAAATATAAAGCATACATGAGGGTCTTGTCTTTTCTTTTAGCTTTGGACAATTTTGATACGCACTTGATTAATGAGTGCATATGTCAATACCCAACGAACATCTAGAGGTCAGACCATGATATGTATCTGACATATATGGCATCGATGTGTGGAGGATCACACATAAAATCAATAATATTCTATAGTCAAAGGATTACATATGCTACTCGGCTTGAGGAGATTCCTATTGACAGTGTGTATACTTTCAACTATTAGGAACCTGTGAGTCATTCAATATTTTCTCCAACAAATACCCACATGTCTATACAAGCTTCCCTTGCTCATGGTACATCGAGTTAAACCATTGGAACTCCAATTCCTAAATACAACTTGTGCTAGTCTTCTAGGTTATAGGAATTCGACCGTATTTCGAAACCAACTACTAGAGAATACTTACTTTAAGAATAGTTTATAACTTTCATACTTGCTCAATATCGAACCACCTAGTGTACAATATTACTACATGACTGTTCTAATGTCGATGTGTTTCTCAGCATATTTATATAACAAACTTATATGCATTATGACATAAATTATCATTAACAGGGTTGAAATGAAAAATAATTATTTTATTAATAAATAATAAAATATAATGTACAATACATTATTCATATTGACGCTCCAAGCACAAACTCCCACTTGTTTCGTGCCAATCCGGATGATACCAAAGTCCCACCTCCTCCATATGTTTATCAAATAACTTAGGAGGTCCTTGAACCTTCAAGACCACTATGTCTTTTCGTTAAATAATCTCTATGATTATGCGATATTTCATTTTCGCGTGTTTAGACTTGGAATGCGCTCTCGGATCCTTAGCCTGCGCTATGGCTCTGCTATTATCACAATACAATAGGATCAGATTCGCAATACTAAGCACAAGACCAAGTTCTGTGATAAAATTTCTAATCCAAATAGCTTCTTTAATAGCTTCTGAAGCCGCTATAAATTCCGCCTCAGTGGTAGAATCAGCTGTTGATCCTTGCTTTGAACATACTAACTAACCACACCTCCATTAAGGGTAAATATGTATCCGAATGTAGAATTTCTATTATCTGGATCTCACTGGAAGTCAGAGTCTGTCCCTTAACTTGTAGTTCATCTTCTCTATATATGAGAAACTTATTCTTAGTATCCTTAAGATATTTCATAATATATTTCACGGTTTTCCAATGATCATTACCTGGATTAGATTGATATCATCTAATCATACTTACACCGAAACTGATGTAAGGTCTTGTATTTAGCATAACATACATAATGTTTCCAATACAAGAAACATATGATAAGTTAGACATTCTAACTCTCACTTTCTCAGTCTGAAGTGTCATTTTCTTAGAAAGATGTATGTAGTATTGAATAGTTACATTTACTGTTTTGCAGTTGGTAAAACTGTACTTTTCTAACATTTTATCTATGTAGATTGCGACAACTCTATAAGCCTTCTAACTCTATCCCGGTATAGCCTTATACCCAGTATATAAGAAGCTTCTTACATGTCTTTCATGGAGAAGTTCTTACAAAGGTTGGCTTTCACACTTTGTATAAATCTTATATCATTCCCAATGATAATGATATCGTGTAAATACAATATAAGGAATAATATCATGCTCCCCAAAGTTTCTTATAAATACACGGTTCTTCCTCGTTTCGGGATGCCTGTTTAAGTCCATAAATAGTCTTCTTGAGCTTACAAACCAAGTTTGAAGTCTCACTGGATACAAAACTTTCTAGTTGTTCCATATAGATATCATAGTCGAGGAATAAATTTAGGAACGCGGTTTTCATATCCATCTGTCATATCTCATAATTGTGATATGCATCAATGGCTAAAAGAATCATAATGGATTTTAGCATGGCTACTGGTGAAAAAATTTCCTCATAGTCAATCCTAGGAGGTTGAGTGTCACTTCTATACGTATTTTATTTAATATAAATAAAATACATATCGATTAATAATTATATTAATTAATTATTTAGATATTTAAATGTTAAATATTTAAATTATTAATTTATATATATATTTCATAATTGTTAGGGAATATATGTTTAATTATTATTGGTTATATTTGTCATTAAATTTAAGGTTAAAGTGTTAAATTTGATTTTTGAATACTTTAACTTTTTATTTAATTTAATTAAATAATTTTCATTTGTGATAATTGTTATCACACATGCTTATTATTAATTGGTAACATGTGGCATGAATTATTTACTTATTTTTTCCAAAAATGACCAAAATGCCCCATAAAGTCGGTCATTTGATTTTTAATGAAAAATGTTTTCTTTTCTTCTTCAATGGATTCCAATGGCCGAAAACCTCCTTTCCCAAAAAAACACTCTCAAATTGTTTGATGATTCAAGAAGGAAAAAGAAGAAAATCAAGAAAAAACTTTAGGAATTTAAGAGAATTAAAGGTAATTCTTTATATCCCTAAGCTTGGAAAGCATGTTTCTTGTTCTTGATTATCTAGATATATTCTAGGGTTTCTTCTTTCCTTAAGAATTTAGGGTTTTTTGATTTGGAGGATGGAATTGAAGGCTTGGTGCATGTGTGAAGTTGTATTGAATGATATTAGTGTAATATTGATTCAATTTGATCATTTGATGATATTTTTCCATTCTAGAGTGTTATGACCACTCTTGTAATGCCTATAATTGTTCTTGGGTGCTTCATTGGTGGTGGCTTGGATTGGTGTTGGTATTAATATAATTAATATTGAAAAAGTTGGATTAAAGCATGAAAAATTGGTTATTTTTGGTACAAAATCAGATCTGGAATAAATGGGTTTTTTTTTTTGTGAAGCAAATAATGTCATATAAATATATTGGATGTGTTTTTGGTGTTGGAACAATTGACAGAAACTATTTCGGAGTTGAAATATGCGAAAACGGCGAAAAATGGCGTTACCGGGTGACTTTTGAGCTAACCGGGTGACGACTACCCAAACAGTGAATTGGTCACTGTTCAGGCAGCCCATGAATTGTCCTAATGCTGTTGGGACTGACCTGGGCAGCCCCTATGTGCATTGGGTAGTCGGTTCGGTCAAAAACGTGTTTTATGTCATTTTACGGAAAAAAATGTTTTCGTGAAAGTTTCGTGATGTTTCTTAATTATTTATGTCGCTATTTTATATCGAATAAATACGTTTAGGTGAAATATGAATAAATTATTCATATCGGATATTGAATAATTTATTCGGTAATTTAAAAAGTTTTAAAATTATGATTTTACCCGAACCGCGAGCTTCCGCTGCGCCCGCGCCAAAACCCCAATAAAAATGGTATCATAGTAGGTCTGATCCTTCATCCATAATATTTTTCATGCTTGATATATGATATATAATCCAATTTTGATGTTTGCTAATGCAAGTAATTTAGATGTTTATTGACTTTTAGTTCTACACTAACGGGAAACGTAACGGAAATTTAATGGTTAAGTTAAGTTATGTTTTCTAAGGTAGAATTGAACAGTTTAGAAATTGATATAGATTAATTTCTGCATTTGATGTAGCGCAATGCTTTCTTAAGGAATATTCCCGCTTAAATAAGGTAGTGAAGTGAGATGTATTGGATGTATGTTTCTTAGTTCGTCTTGTCAATATGGTTTATGGGTATCTTTCTATGGCTGCATCCGAGAAAGTGCCAAAACAGTGATGGTGTAGTTGATAGAATTTTATCCATGCCGGATTTATATTTGATACTAGACAAATTCAAGTGAAAGTGGAAATCATGAACGTGCCAAAGCTGTCAGGACTACATTGGTAGCTTGAGTTTGTCATTGGCAAGTCAAGCCTTGATACGCCTCATTGTGAATGTGCCAAAGCTTTCACAACGAGAAACAGTCAGGACCAAAATCAAGAATCATAGTGAGTGTGATTGACAATGAGTTGTCTACCTAATGAGTATACGTAGGCGAGATCGTGCCAAAGATGTGAGTCGAAATATATTTATGGGGTCCACCTCTCACTATGGAATTCGATTTAATTATTGAATTCCCGTTTTCCGTTGGGGATTACGGTATTACGTAAAGTAGTGGGAGACACCGCTGGGTTAAAAATCCATAACTAATACAATGTGTAATTATAGGCATTGCATTTTTGCATGTGAAACCCGATGATGAGTCTCAGTTGGAGGCACCACCTTTTTAGCTATGGATATTGCGGGAAACGGAGGTCGGAAGGGGAAATTCAGAATAAGTACGTCATCAAGTTCATTCCACAGTTCACTGTCTTCGTTAGTGCTGCATTCGTTACTTCGTTCAAACCTCAGGCAGATTGCGGACGTTCGTGCCGCGTTCGAATTGGCGTTTGAACGGAGTTGGTATTTTTGGTTTTGCTGCTAGCCTCGCACCCCAGCCCAATTAGCCCCCCAAAGCCCATAAAACACATCCCAATTTAATTAAATTAAACATTAATATTAAATAAAATATTTAAACCATTTACCAATTTAAATAAAACAAAATATAATCATACCTATTAAAGATAAATCAAAGATATTGACTTCCTAACTAAACAAATCACATACTAAATTAAAAAGATGTCATGCCTAATTAAAATCAATCATAACCCATTAAATATTTTGTATTCCTAATCTAAACCAAACTTGTCCCCCCTCAATCTTTGACTTTCCTTGCTCAACACCACATCAAATCCTCTTTTAAATGCCAAAATCCCTTCATTGTGAGACAAGGTGAAGCCCTAGCCCTTCTTTATATAAACAACCCCTAACCTAGCCACCCCTCCTCTGGAATCTCTCTAGCTCATACACTACTCACACGCAAGTCACAAAAAGAAACCTTAAGACATCACACGCCAATCACAAGAAAGATAGCAAATCATTCCCTTCATCCTTACCCACACATCACCGAAAAAAAACACACCAAACACAACAGCCCAAAAATCCCTTAAAACAGCAACCTAAACTACACTTATAATCCTTGAAATAACCACACAAAACCACACTAAAAAAACCACGAAAAATACTCGAAACAGTCCACTAAAACAGTAAGCAGAAATACAGAGGAAATGGCAGCGAAACCACAAGGAAACAGCAGCAAAACGGAGTCGAAACAGTAGCTCGAGTGGCCGAACAGCGAAGGAAAAGGCAAACCAGTGAACCAGAAAAGTTACGGAGCTTTCCCCCTTTCGATCTGCGTGAAACGCAAGTCCGAGAGACGGCTTAAAAGGTTAGACCTGAGGGTACTTCCCACACTAATCTTCATTTGATTCTTGTTATTTATTTTGACTGTACTTTAATTCTTTGTTGAATATTGTTTGTGTATGATGTGTGTTGTGGGTATTGGATGAATGGAAGAGTGTCGTCTCTTGTGGTATATAGGATGGAAACCCAGACGTAAATTCCGTAGCCGATTCCGAATGGACGGTAGTGCGGTCTGTACTTGGGATACAACTCCACGTACCACTTGAGTAAACAACACCTTCTTTTGTTTCATGTTGGATTGATTTATCTATATTTTTTCGTTACTTGAATTCTGCATGTTGCTTATTTATGTATGATACAATCGAGTGCATGGGCTTAGTAAGTGCGATGAAATGTCCCCTAATTGGAGGGGTTAAAATCCTTTACCACGATGCTTTGCCGCGCCGGTTGATGTGTGTTCGGTTGAATGCAAGATACGTTCAATGGGCATACTAGTTTGATATTATTGCTTTCAATTCTTTGTATACATGATTCAATCGAGCGCATGGGCTTAGTAAGTGGAACGAAAGATCCCCTATGGGGAAGGGTTAAAGCCCTTTACCACGATGCTTCGCCGCGCCGGTTGATGTGTGTTCTGTTGAATGCAAGACACGTTCAATCGGGCATACTAGTTTGATATTATTGCTTTCAATTCTTTATATGCATGATTCAATCGAGCGCATGGGCTTAGTAAGTGGAATGAAAGATCCCTTACGGGGAGGGGTTAAAGCCCTCTACCACGATGTTTTGCCGCGCCGATTGATGTGTGGTTCGGTTGAATGCAAGATACGTTCAATCAGACATGCTGAGCTTGACATTATTGTCTTTATTCTTTGTGTTACATGCATCAGGTCTGGTTCCGTTCGAACGCGTTCTCGAACGCTACATGAACGTGAACCTTCTGTTTACCGTTCGAACGCGTTTTCAAACGCTACGCGAACGCACACGCACTTCCTTAGTCTCATCATGCATCAGGTCTGGTTCTGTTCGAACGCGTTCTCGAACGCTACACGAACGCGAACCTTCTGTTTACCGTTCGAACGCGTTCTCGAACGCTACGTGAACGCACACGCACTTTCTTAGTCTTATCATGCATCAGGTCCGGTTTCGTTCGAACGCGTTATCAAATGCCATACGAACGCGAACCTTCTGTTTACCGTTCGAACGCGTTTACGAACGCTACACGAACACGAACACACTGAACTGAGACATATTCATCACATGCCATGTATAATTGTTTCTTAGGTGATTTTTTTTTATGAAATCCCATATAGTCATTCTTATCTTTGTGCACATCATAATGAAAAACATGTTTATTCCATTAGTTTTGTCATTTGCCTTAGTCTTGATTTAACGCATTACGATTCATACACCTATGTCATGATGACTTTGGAGTATTATTTCTTGTGGTATATCGGATGGAAACTCAGACATAAATTCCGTAGCCGATTCCGAATGGACGGTAATGCGGTCTGTACTTGGGATACAATTCCACGTATCACTTGGAAAAGTGCTCACATGTATGCTTGTACGGTTATCATGTATGCTTGTGTTTTTCGTGAACATGATATGCTAAATGAAGTTGTATGTTCGTTGTTACTTTGAGGTATTTTCAAGCATGCAATCTTAGATGTGAGATATATGTGAATTTAGGTGTAAGTTTTATTTTATGCATGTGAATTTAGAAGCATGATACTCTTGGAAACAAGTGCTACTTAAGCCTGATTAAATTATTACATAAATCCTGTCATTACAAGTGGCATGAGTAAGGGACCATTCCGAACCCAACGGTTTGAGGTCTTCCCTTGCGAGGGGTGAGTGCGGCCTTAAATCTCATTTTCCCGGTTCACACCGGGTGGCGACTCCATTATTCTCCGGTTTAGTCCCCCGCGGGCTACTCCGTACTCCTGACCGGGCCGCTAGCCCGGAACAGCATGCGTCGCCCAGTTTCTGTGTCCTACAGTAATATTATGGAAATTGCTGCTTTTGTTTTCCTTTATTCTATATTATTAATAGAATTAAACTTCTAATCCACTGCATGCATATTATTTGAATATGTTTTCTGACTTCACTTATGGTTGCGTATTTCTGGAATAGGTTTTAGAATGTTAGTAGACTTGGATATTGTTAGATTAGTCAAAATCATCGGGAACTGTTGTTCCGATTTTCTTGAAAATCAAGATGGTTAGTGACTTAGTTACTAAGTCACGATAAGTAATATAAATATATATATGTTTTAGGATATAATTTTCTAGAGAGAATAGTTTCTTGTGTGGTAAGAATTGACATGAATTATTTCATGTCTCGAGATTCTTGACAAGCATTAAGAAAACCCCATTAGGTATTTGTTTATCTTATAACGAGGATTCTTGGCTTTAGTGATTTTTAGAAGTCAAGTGTTTGACACAGTTTGCTAATCAATTATTTGTAATTGTTGTTAATAATTGAAGGCAAAATTATAAAGCTAAAGAAAAGAGATGTGAATAGTTATGTATAGAGAATATCGATTCTCACAATACGAAAACTATAGGTATTGGATACCAGATCTCCCATCTTGTTATTTAAAATAGTGTTTAATGATTGTTTTGATATTTGATATCAGAACTTGTGACTATTGGATAGTTACTTGCTCTATATAAATAATTGTTACATATTTTAATATGACTAGTAGTGTCATTCATAAGAAGATAAACATTCAGAAAAATATTCGGTTAACTAAATAACTTAGAACAGTGCTTTATGAGATTGTATCACATAAGCATTAGATGCTTATTTCGTATGGTAAAGGATGGTCTGATACAAGATCACACCATATATCCTTATTCATTTAATGAATATTGTATTCAGGATGTGATTAAATCTCATTTAACCAATGTTCGTCATTGGACCACATATTTATTAAACTAATACATTGGATGTATGTAGTTTAATGAATTATAAATTACATTGAATAGTTTTCTTTTAATTTGTAACTTAGTTAATGAGTTGTCATGACTTAGTTGCGTGTTTCTAAAAGAATATATATTGAACGTCTTGAATGGTTCGAGAACTTTCAATATGTTTCTGATGAAACACATATAGAATATTTTGACTAGTTCAAAGTTATTCTATTTGAAGTGTTGAAAACTATAATTTTAAAATTCATCGTGAGTCTTTGAAATGTTTAAGGATGTTTGATATGATCAAACATATGAATTTATGGTAATTAGTTCTAAATTTATTTAATGAATGTGATTCTTACTCAATATGATTCTTCTACGATTCCATCGTGATGGAATTGGTCAGTGGGAGAAATCGAATCTTATATGATTTGATTGGTTTGATATTGAGTATTACCGAATTAGTTTTCAATAATCTTGGGTTTATGATCCAGTAACGCTAATTCATCATTTTAATTAATGTTCTATTAGTTTTTACAGTTACGTATATGATATGTATAAGTAGAAAATTCGAATCTTAAAAGGTTTGAGATTTGAATCTTTCTTTTATATAATGGTTATATAATTGAAAGTACTTGTACCTTGGAGAAACAAGTAAAAGTTTATCATTTATTCTATTTAATAAAATATTGTATTCTATTTGACATAATATCTTTTCTACAATCCCGAATAATAAAATTATTTTATTACTTGGTGTGTAACATCAGATGTTAGCAATTGAAGAAAAGACTTGACTTATTGAAGTCAAATGTGAGAGTGATAAACTATAAATGGAACTACGTAATTAATAAGATGAAAAGACCCTTAGACGACTTCCGTATAAGTTCAATAAGATGTTAGAATCATTAGCGAAGTACTTGATACTTAATGGTTCTACTGTTTTCTTATCGAAGAAAATTATCCTATAACTTATAGTGGGAGCGATATTTGATATAAATTTCAGAAGTTAGCATTGAACCATAGATCTAAGATTGTTCGTCGCTTACTACGATCAAGTTCGGAACTTGATTGAGCTTTCGTTATCAATCGTTCATAAAATGTGTGAATTATTTGCGCAGCAAAAGCAAAGTGAGCTTGTTAAAGGTTTGACCTTTATAGTATGACAGTGAGAAAAGTTGTACTCAGCTATCTATTGTAGATTCTGAGGAAACTTGTCTCTAGTAACACTGATTGAACACTTAAAGATCTGTTGGTTAATGTTGATATTAAACTATGTGTTTTGGCTAAAGAATACAAAGTGGCGTTCCTAAATGGTTTCTTCGAATGAGAGATCTGTTGTGGTTTCTTTGTTTGAAGAGTTCATTCTAGAATGACCCTAAAGTTTGTATTCTGCTAATATCACAATTTGATATATTATCTTATAGAGCCTATTGTAGACTCTGATAAGCTTTCCGGAAATCTGTGTTTTCTAATTTTGATAACAGTCAGATTGTCTAGTTTTATCAAAGCATAGAGAATACACATTTGATAGTAGGGTCAGTGGGAGCGTACAATTTTCTTTCTAGTATTGTATATCCTAACGACATTATCATTATTAATGTAATAATGAGATGTTTGTAAGGTAAAAAGTTTTCATAAGTCTTATTTTCTCTATGAATGCAGTGGGAGTAGTTTCTGTTATATTTGATATAAAGTTTCATATATGATATACAACAAGAGACTTGTGAGATATTCTCATTAGTCGTGCATTAGATATGATCTAATTAATGACACAACAAAACTATTTGTATGACAGTTAGTATCACTATTTGACAGTTTGTGTGTCTTTTATATATAATATTCATCTTTCGTAAATGATGGTTCCTTTGTCGAAAGAGAAATTGATTAGAATGTCTAGTCATTTTTATGCATTATAGGATGATGACATAATGAATACTATATTATATATGATTAAAGATATCAATTTAATTGTAATTATTACGAGTTATTTTGATATGTTGTAGACCATAGGATGTGTCTTGAAACATGTTCTTTGTTATCTTTAAGATATTAAGAACGAGTTTCTTATTCATGGAGAATATAATCTGCAACCAATAAGATCAAATTAGTTTTGAGTCTAATTATGACGTTAGATTGTCTACGTCATATAAAGTCAGAAAAGATGCAGTAGGATTGTCACAGATGATTCTACTATGTTAGTGGAATTAGTTGTAACTTATGAAATATTGACTTATGAAGCTACAAAGTGACCTTATAGATTATAAGTTTTGATATTAATATTGTGTTTACAGTTGTCTACATAATATTTTAGATTTGATCTCTAAATGCATAGACAACTTTATAGCTATAGCATAATATCGATATCACATCTGAGTCATATTAATGTAGAACTTAGATTCTATAAAATATGAATGATGCTGGCTAAGGGAAACAATTGGGATTGTTGGACAAACTCAATTTGTTATAGCAGACCTACTTCTGGTTGCCTACCTCTTGAGTGCTAGGTGAGCTCTTTAGAGCCGCGAGTATGTGATACACATTAATATGTGTATATGATACCGTGGATTGGCACTAGAGCAAGTGGGAGAAATTGTTAGGGTTGGTGCTCGGAGTGCCAATCCATATCATATTTATATCCGATTCATAAATACGAACAATGCCTTTTTTTCCATAATATTACTCATTTAGTGGTGGCACCTCTTGTCTTATATATACATATTCGATCTAATTACGATTAGATATCTAATTATGATTAGATTGAAACTAAATCTGATTTAGTGATACGTGTATATTAGACAAAGACCCTATGTTTTACAATGTAGTGTGCATTTACAATGTTGTTTGTAATTTACATTGGGAAGCGTCACTATAAATTGTATATCCTTAAATAAAGTTCCTGGTCAAGATTTACTAATACGGGTCGGTTAGTAAAATCCGCTGAAACCAGTACATGTCGTATATCATAACTTGGTTCGATGGTTTATCCCAATGAACCATGAGTCTCGGGAGACTCGTATAGACATGTATGTGTTTATTTGATAAATACTCAGCGACTCACTGAAGATTTCCTAATAGATAGTACACCAACGTCAATAGGAATCTTCTCGAGTTGAGTAAGCATAGTGGTCATTCGACTTGAGATACTACAATGAATATATGAGTTATCCTCCACACTATGATGGCAGTCACATCACCGATCTATTTAGATCAGACCTCCACCTGTTCTTTGGGTGTGGACTGATGCTCATGATATCCAGTGCGTATCAAGATAGGATCCGTCAGTCCTGTGTACAGGGCATATGTATCCTACATGTGTTTGCGATCTAGTAAATTCATGGCTGTGGTATAACTTTGGAAGTAAGTTCCGAGTGTTATTTAGAGATCGTAAATTTGAAAGTCGACTATATTATACCATAAGGATTTGACGTTATTATCTATATCCCATGTATAATATGGATAGCCTGTGACAGAAGGATTATACGTATGCAATAACCTTGACTTGCATAGTTTAGCGAGATTATTCGTGGTCATCATAATTCATGAGTGAGTGAATTATGGACACGAAATTTGATATTGTGACAGATAAACTTAAACTTAGAGAGTTTCACTATATGAAGTGTACTCGTTGAGTACTTGGGCAACACGTTATGAATAATACAGATTATTCATAATACTTCATCGGATTAAATTATTTAATTCGAATCGTTTAAATGGTTAAACAAAGACACATGCATATGAGCATTTTTTGGTCAATCGTAATTATTGTGTATTTATATTTGATACATAATTTGATTAGATACACAGTAATTAATTTTCAAATGAGATTTTGACACATGTCACTTCTACACGTATTTTATTTAATGTAAATAAAATACATTTGGATTAATAATTATATTAATTAATTATTTAGATATTTAAATGTTAAATATTTAAATGATTAATTGATTTATATATATATATATATATATATATATATATATTTCATAATTTTTATGGAATATATGTTTAATTATTCTTGGTTACACTTGGCATTAAATTTAAGGTTAAAGTGTTAAATTTGATTTTTGACTACTTTAACTTTATATTTAATTTAATTAAATAATTTTCATTTGTGATAATTGTTATCACACATGCTTATTATTAATTGGTAACATGTGGCATAAATTATTTACTTATTTTTAGATCAAATTATTTTTTCCAAAAATGACCAAAATGCCCCTCTAAAGTCGGTCATTTGATTTTTTAAAGAAAAATGTTTTCTTTTCTTCTTCAATGGCTTCCAATGGCCGGAAACCTCCTTTCCCAAAAAACACTCTCAAATTGTTTGATGATTCAAGAAGGAAAATCAAGAAAAAACTTTAGGAAATTAAGAGAATTAAAGGTAATTCTTTATATCCCTAAGCTTGGAAATCATGTTTCTTGTTCTTGATTATCTAGATAGATTCTAGGGTTTCTTCTTTCCTTAAGAATTTGGGGTTTTTTTTTTTGATTTGGAGGTTGGAATTGAAGGCTTGGTACATGTGTGAAGTTGTATTGAATGATATTAGTGTAATATTGATTCAATTTGATCATTTGATGATATGTTTTCATTCTACAGTGTTATGACCACTCTTGTAATACCTAGAATTGTTCTTGGGTGCTTCATTGGTGGTGGCTTGGATTGGTGTTGGTATTAATATGATTAATATTGAAAAAGTTGGATTAAAGCATGGAAAATTGATTATTTTTGTTACAAAATCAGATCTGTAAAAATGGGCTTTGTTGTGATGACACTAATGTCATATAAATGTATTGGATGTGTTTTGGGTGTTTGAACAATTGCCGGAAACTGTTTCGGAGTTGAAATATGCGAAAACGGCGAAAAATGACGTTACTAGGTGACTTTTGAGCCAGCCGGATGACGACTGTCCAAACAGTGAATTGGTCACTGTTCGGGAAGCCCATGAACTGCCCTAATGCTGTTGGGGCTGACCTGGGTAGCCCCCATGTGCATTGGGTAGTCGGTTCGGTCAAAAACGTGTTTTATGCCATTTTGTGGAAAAACGTATTCGTAAAAGTTTCATGATGTTTTTTAATTATTTATGTCACTATGTGATATCGAATAAACACGTTTAGGTGAAATATGAATAAATTATTCATATCGGATATTGAATAATTTATTCGGTAATTTAAAAAGTTTAAAAATTACGATTTCACCCGAACCGCGAGCTTCCGCTGCGCCCTCGCCAAAACCCCAACACTTTTATGTGAGATTATTCCATTTTGTACAAATATGTATAAAAAGGTGTGACTAATCACCGTTGTCTATCACTTTGATTTAATCCAATTAAATCTAGACAAAATTTAACCAATTGATTAGTTCATAATCTACCACTTTGATTTAATCCAATTAAATCAAGCCAAATAGACATATTATTACATATTTTCTAATTACCAAAATATCCTTCAATGGTAGAAATATTTATGAATTTACAACGAAGCCCTTGCGTGATTTTCGATTAATTCAATTAATCCAATTGAGTCAAAGTAAATAATTAATATTATCCAATAACACTTAATTATTTTAATTGATAATTATAATAGCAAATATTATTTATTATCAAACATTATCGGCTACCCAAGTGCTCAACGAATACACTTCTTATTGTGTGACTCTCTAAGTTTAGACACGTTCGTCATATAAGCCTAGCTTATATATACGCAATTCGGCCATCTCCAAATTTGTGAAGAACACGAACGGTCTTTCTGAACTATACAAGTCGAGTTCATCACATATGTTTAACAATTCCTCTGTCGTAGGCTATCTAAGTTGTGCTTAGGAAATATAGATTACATCGTCAGGTTTCCAAGGCGCACATCTCATATTGTTGATATGTCCACGATTCTTTAGAACTAATCAGAACACCATTTCTGATATATGCGATCCACCCTAAGTGATCTGCTTTGGCCAAATTCTTAAGAATTGTGACTTACTCACATGGATATCTTAATCCCTCATGGTACACATACGGGCCGACAGTTCTTATCTTGATACACACTTGATTAACGATTGCATCGGTCCACACCTAACGAACATCTAGTGGTCAGACCATGAAACGTCTCTAATATATATGGCATCAAAGTGTGGATGATCACACATAAAATTAATATTATCTTATAGTCAAAGGATTACATATGTTACTCGACTCGCGGAGATTCCTATTGATAATGGTGTGTAATTCCAACTATTAGAAATCACCCATAAGTCATTCAATATTTTCTCCAACTAATACCCACATGTCTATACAAGCCTCATTTGCTCATAGTACATTAGGTTAAACCATTGGAACTGTAATTCCAATATATGATATATGCTAGTCTTCAAGGTTATACGAATTCGACCTTATTCTGAAACTAAAGACTATGAATACTTACATTAATAATAATTTATAATAGTAATACTATCACAATGTCGGACCACTCAGTGTCCAGTATTACTACATGACTATTCTAAGGTCGATGTCATTCTCACCATATTTATATAACAAACTTATATGTATTATGGCATAAATTACCATTAATAGAGTTGAAATGAAAAAGTAGTTATTTTATTAATAAATAATAAAATATAATGTATAATATATTATTCGGATTAGCGCTCCAAGCACATACTCCAACACATTCATCGTGTTGTTTAGCTGACAAATTGACAGGATCCAGCCCACGCCTAACAAAGTCCTATTTCTACTAGGACGCAATACTTTTTATGGGATAACACATGAGTAATTTGAGATTTCTCTGAATTCTAAAAGAGCAACAACTGCCCTAAGTAGAGTTGAACTTGAACTCCTCTATAGGAATCTGAATACTCCTAGGATCAAGATACCTAAATCTATAAATAGAGGGGTCTCTCAAGCCTCCACACTTTGATGTCATATATTTTCAGTCATTAACAGACTCGTTCGTGCACGAGTTCGTAGACAGCTGTGTGATTGAGAATATTACAGAAGATTTACATGTCATGATGCAAAAGTCGAGGGAACCACTTCAAGAATATGTAAATCGGTTCAACAGGGAGAAAGTAACCATCCTCAATCTCCACTAGTTAACTTTTATTGAAGCTTTTAGGAAAGGGTTGATCCCCGATAGAGATCTTTACAAGAACATGAATCGCTATAAGTTCTATAATATGGAAGAGTCACTAGCTTAGGCCATGGTAGAAATCAGATGGGAGGAGGACATGAAGAAGATAAGGTAGAGAACTTTTTAGGAAGAGATCTAGGTCCAGTCCTCTTCGAAACGATACAAGCAGTGAGACTTTAATCTTTGCCCGAGTGAAATAAGGGATAGTAGGAAACGTGATCACCTTCCATTCTTCCGAGATGATAGAAAGATTGATGCCTACAATATAAGAGGATCTTCTTCATCCAGTCGGCCAAGGCTTCCAGACAAAAATTTCGACGTGTCGCCTAGAGACTTAGTAGCCACCCTCAAGAAGATGGAGAATATTATATGATGGCCCGAGCGAAATCGCGAAGGCTCTTTCAGTAAGTGGTGTGAGTTTCATCGAGACTATGCCACCTCACTACTGATTGTATGACCCTCAGGTTGGAAGTTGATAAGTGTGTTATACCCATTTATCCATATATCCATAGCTTATTATTTTGTCAATTTCATGTCATTTTACGTGTTTTGTAGTTTTTTTTTTATGTTTTATAAATAGGAAGCATTAGAGCATAGATCTTGAGGCTAACATGCGTGTTTTGGGAGCTTAAAGATGCAAATGAGGCACGCGGGAAAGATAAAATATGCAAAACAAGACACTTTGGCCGAGAAAGAGGTGTCGTGATGCCAGAATTTATGTCACGACGCCATCACCATCAACGAACACATAATTTCCAGAGAAGCTGGCGTCGCGACGCCACTTCTGGCATCGTGACGCCCCCAGATTATTTTTGAACTTTAGGAAATCTATTTTCTACAGTCACAAGGACTCCTCAAACTTCCCTATGAATACATAGTGCGCCCAAAACCCTATAGGAGAAGAAACATTAAAATTATAGAGATCTTAATGCATAATTTAGAGAGATCCAATGAGGGAATTGAAGAGGAAGAAGAGGATACGAAAATGGTGACGTTCGAAGACGAAGAGATTCGATTCAGGTTTTATCTTCTAGTTTATTTCTTCAAACTCTTATTATATTTAATATGTTCTTGACTCCGTTTTCATTGTTCTTTTTTGATTCATGAACTATTTTCTTATTCTATAGGATGATGTAGCTTATGTTTAAACTTATGTGTTTGATTGCCAATTAATTATTTTGAAGTTTTAAATCAGTTTATTTATATTTTCTTATGTCTAATATTTTCGGTTTGCTGACCACAAATTATATGATTCCATGATTAAAATCTATCACTCGGGGAAGAGATTTTGAACAGGATCTAGAAAATATAACCTAGAAAGGCCTATAATTCATTTGAAGTCGTTAACAAAGAATTACATAGCACAATGAGTTATTAATTACTAGATTTTTATAGAGATATCAAAATCGATAATTAATAATATTTTCACTAGGCAATTAGGAGAAAGAGTAGAATAATTTAGGATTTTTGGCTTATAATCTAAGAAATTGAGTAATAATTGATTGGCATAACTATGGATGCTGGATTTCGCCCGAGGTCCACAATCGAGAATTTATAGTATGTGGGCACTAGCGATTCTGCAAAATAAAAAGGTAGGGTGAGCGATGAGGTTCTGCCCACCGGTGTGGTGGGTGCCGTAGGCACTCCGACGCTCAAGTCAGTAGTGAAGATGAGCTATAAATAATGAAAGAGCAAGGCTTGATGTTACCTTGACTTCTGTTGACTGCCGTGAGGGCGGTGGCCGGTGTTTAGAGAGTAAGAAGCTTAGAGAGCTCAAGTATGAGAGCTAAGATTCCAAGTGAAACCTCTTCTTTTTATAAGTCCTTTGAGACACGTTCATTTACTCTTCTGTCCATTGGATGTCTTGAAATGGTCGATTAAATTGTGGATGTTATGGGTTCAGGCGTTTTCCTGAACTGGTAACTGAAGTGTTTATTGGCTATTCTGGTCATATCTTTTATTGGTAATGGGCTTAGGCTTCTGGGATCCCTTGGCCCAATACAGTTTATGAGTTGGGCTCTTTAATAGGTTTCGGGTCTTTGGCTGTGTAGTTGGTCTGGTGATGAAATGTCGATTTTACCCTTGGGCCCAAATTTGGCCCGTACAGTTTGTCTCATACTCTCTAAGTCTAGAAGTCCTTGACTTTGAGAGTATTTTTGTGCTTGTCGAATGAAACATGATGCGAGGTACTTGCTACTGAACCTGACGAAGGCTCAAAGCTAATTCATGTCTATGTCTTCAGTTGACTCGACATGAGTCATTGGGGGTTGTCTCCGGCTGACTGAACCAGGCGAAGGTTCATGAGTAATTTCATTCAACACGTCGTATGGACTGAGGGAAGTCCATATCTTCATTTGACTTGACAAGAGTCCATGGGGGATGTCCCGGTTGACTGAACCAGATGAGGGTTCATGAGTTATTTCAATCGACATGTCGTATGGACTGATGGAAGTCCATGTCTTCTTTTGACTCGACAAGAGTCCATGGGGGATGTCCTCGGCCGACTGAACCAGATGAGGGTTCCAGAGTTATTTCATTCGACATGTCATATGGACTGAGGGAAGTCCATGTCTTCATTTGACTCGACAAGAGTCCATGGGAGATGTCCCCGGTCGACTGAACCAGATGAGGGTTCATGAGTTTATTTCATTCGACATGTCGTATGGACTGATGGAAGTCCATATCTTTATTTGACTCGATAAGAGTCCATGAGGGATGCACCCGGTCGACTGAAACAAATTGATGGTTCATGAGTTATTTCATTCGACTTGTCGTATGGACTGAGGAAAGTCAATGTCTTCTTTTGACTCAACAAGAGTCCATGGGGGATGTCCCCGGTCGACTGAACCAGATGAGGGTTCAGGATAATCCCCATACTACGGGTCAAAGAACCAGGGGAGTCTTCAATGTCGTTTGGACCAGATGAAGGTCTATGAAAGTCTTCACTCTACAGACCTGACGAAGGTCCAAGAGTCTTTCCTTATCATACTACTAGACCTGATGAAGGTCTATGAAGGTCATCATCCATTCTCCTGATGAGGGTTCATGAGACTATGGTCGTATGGACCTGTCGAATGGACTTGATTAAGGTCCAAGAATGTCATCACTTCTCACTCTACTAGACCTGAAGAAGGTCAATGAGGGTTCTCATTCCTCATTCTACAAGACCTGACAAAGGTCAATGAAGTTATAATTCCTCATTCTACAAGACCTGAAAAAGGTCAATGATGGTATAATTCCTCATTCTACAAGACTTGACAAAGGTCAATGAGGGTATAATTCCTCATTCTACAAGACTTGTAGTCTGAGACCATATCGTCTGAAGACCATGAGACTACGGTTGAATGAACCTGATGAAGGTCCATGAGGGTCATCATGCTACTAGATTTGATGAAGGTCGGTCGACTGGGCCCGATTGAGGTCCTAGGGATTCTTCATACTACAAAACTTGATGAAGGTCGGTCGATTGGACCTGAGAGAGGTCCAAAGGATTTCTCATACTATCTAACCTGATGAAGGTCGGTTGATTGGACTTTATGGAGGTCCAATGGATTCTTCATACTACCTAACCTGATGAAGGTCGGTCGATTGGACCTGATAGAGGTCCAAAGGATTTTTCATACTACCTAACCTGATGAAGGTTGGTCGATTGGACCTGATGGAGGTCTAATGGATTTTTTATACTACCCGACCTGATGAAGGTCGATCGACTGGACCCGATGGAGGTCCAAGAAGGTTATTCATTCTACTAGACATGATAAAAGATTCCTTATGTAGTCTAGAGTTGGCGATATTAAATCAATGTCGTATGAAGATGATGACTAACCTTTCATGTCTTCTGAGGAAGATGACATCCATGTCTTGTCGAATGAGATATTAAATAAGTGTAAAGCCTCATACGTGTCATGTCGAGTGAGACATTCGCCTCATGCTGAGTATAGTGTCCAGTGGGACATTCACCTCATGATGAACCTTCATTTGGAGCATCCTCATTGAGTCGAGTCTACATCATTGTAATGTCGAGTGGGACATCATCTCATGACGTATCTTTATTTGAAGTATCTTTCTTGAGTCGAGTCTACATCTATTTATTGAATGAAACTTCAGCCAATATCCGATCCTTCATCCATGTGATGTCGACTGAAACCTTAGCCCCTAACTAAGACATATTCTTTGTCGTGTCGAGTGGTGCTTTAGACCCTAGCTAGGAGTTCTTCCATGTCTTGTGGAGTGGAAACTCAACCTTTAGCTAAGACTTCTTCATTGTCGAGTGAAGTAGAGCCTCATCCTCTAGCTAAGACTCCTTCCCAGTCATGTTGAATGGACTCTCTGTCAAATACTAAGACTTCTTCCATGTCATGTCGAATGACACATTTGCCTCGTGCTAGGTCTTCTTCCATCTCATGTAGAATAAGATCTTAAACAAGTGTCAAACCTCATATATGGAGTGTCGAGTGGAATCTTTGCTTAATTCTAAACCATCATATATGTAGTGTCGATTGTGATTTTTAGCAAGTGATAAGCTGGTAAAGTTGACTGGGATGTCCATGCCAAGTCTTCATTAGAGTATTGCCCATCGGGATATCCTCTTCATGCCAACTCTTCATACTCAAAGTGTCGATTGCGGCGGTCATGCCAGATATATTGCTTCATCATATGAGTGATAGAAAAAGTGGTTCTACTGAAGGGAAACTTACTGTTCCTTTCTTAGTCGACTGGGAGAAGTACGTTGATTGGGCCAGATGATTTTTTATGTTGTCGATTGGAGCAAATGAGTTTCTCCCTAAATTGAAGTTTTGTGAAGGATAATTAATTTTTTTTAAAGTAACCAGTGAATACTTGTTTGGGAAGCTATGATGTCCCCAAGGTTACAATGGGTGGCCTATGGCTCTTTTTGGTGGTCTAATCGCATCAAGTGACACCTTATTGAGATATATTGCTAGCACATCATTTATTAGGACGCTTTGGAGGATTCAAGATTCTTTCATTGTGATGGTTGGTGGAGCTTCCTCTCTTACTGTTCCGCTTATCCTCCTCCCACCTGATCTCAATGTGATCTAGAGCCATGGCTTGATCCATTGTGTAGCATCGAAATTTAGTGAGCTTTTTGTAGAGTCCACTTTCTGAAAGTAATCCATTTCTGAAAGATTCCACTGTAGTAGGCTGATGGAGATCTGAGATTGTTATCCTCTCTCTATTGAAGCAAGCCACGTAGCTTCGCAAGGGCTCCCTTCTCCGTTACTGGATGGCATTGAGGTCATTGATGGTCTTCTCAAGCTTGCAAGAACCTGCAAAATGCTCTACAAACTTGCCTGCTAGTTGCTGTATGACTCAATGGATCTGTATGGTAGGTTGATGAACCAGGTGAGGGCCGGGCCTTCCAATGTTTCTCCAAATCATCTGTACATTCCAGCCTACTATTGGTGAGGGGCCAGACCCGTTGACATTATCTTATATTTGTAATGGACAACATGGTCGTCTGGGTCAGTTGATCCATTATACATATTTATATCCGGAGGACTGAACTTCCTTGGTAGTTCAATGGAAGTGATGTTCTCTAAAAATGGAGTATCGGAAATTGTTCCGGCCCGACTTTTCCTTATTGGTAGCCTGACATCGGGAAGGTTGGACAAAATTGCTTCTTTGACTTCTAACATTTCTTTGTGCATGTTAGAAGCGACTTGTTGCGCTTGGTCGACTAGGGAAATTGGTTCATTTCTTTGATCATTCCGGGGGTGGTAGTCTAGGGGTGGATCATCATTTGGTACATCGTTGAATGTCCCCAAGAGATTGGATGAGATTGTATGATTGTTGGGATTGTTCGGAGTATCACTTTGTTGAGAAGTTGATGAGATTTGTTCCAGTTGCTTCTGGAGGGTTATATTGGAGCTTCATTTGGCTTGATTCTCTTCTTCTGAGGCGCGTAATCATTCTTGGAGTATGGCCAGATACGTTGTCACAGGATCTGGAGTTTGCTCACTGCTAGAAACCATGGTTAGCTGTGATTTAGGAACCGTAGACTGAGAAATCTTTACCTGCTATGAATCGCTAAGACCCCACGGTGGGCGCCAAATTATGGATGCTGGATTTCGCCCGAGGTCCACAATCGAGAATTTATAGTATGGGGGAACTAGTGATCCTGCAAAACAAAGAGGTAGGGTGAGCGTGAAGGGTCTGTCCACCGGTTTGGTGGGTGCCGTAGGCACTCCGACGCTCAAGTCAGTAGTGAAGACGAGGTATAAATAATGAAAGAGCAAGGCTTGATGTTACATTGACTTTTGTTGACTGCCGTGAGGACGGTGGCTGGTGTTTAGTGAGTAAGAAGCTTAGAGAGCTCAAGTATGAGAGCTAAAACCTGCCCTCTTCCAAGTGAAACATCTTCCTTTTATAAGTCCTTTGAGACACATTAATTTACTCTTTTGTCCGTTGGATGTCTTGAAACGGTCGATTAAATGGTGGAGGTTATGAGTTCAGGCGTTTTCCTGAACTGGTAACTGAAGTGTTTATTGGCTATTCTGGTCATATCTTTTATTGGTAATGGGCTTAGGCTTCTGGGATCCATTGGTCCAATACAGTTTATGAGTTGGGCTCTTTAATAGGTTTCAGGTCTTTGGCTGTGTAGTTGGTCTGGTGATGAAATGTCGATTTTACCCTTGGGCCCAAATTTGGCCCGTACAATAACAAAAACATAAGGGATAGTTATGTGAAATTAGATTCTAGAAGTCATCTCATCCTGGTCTTTTTAAATTAAAATATTTTTATTTCTCTTCGCTTCTTTAGTTTTTAATTTTATTTTAGTTTAATTTAAATTGATTTCTAAATAAAGTTAAGTTTAATAATTATATTACTTAGTGAATTTGATTTCAATCCATGTGGTTTCAACACTCTTATTTATCGTTTACTAAAATTTGACACCGTATACTTGCGGTATGATAATCTCGCAACAAGATTTTGGTGACGTTGCCTGAGATTGTTAAAGCTTATTCCCATTAATACTATTACCAAGTAACATTAACTTTAATTTAGATAATTTTTATTTTTATTTTATTACTTCTTTATTTCTTTTTGCGCTTCAGTGAATGCGAAAATCCACAAGTCTCGAATAGCTCTTGTTTGATCCTGAAATAGAAAGAACAATGAGGAGACAAATGAAAGAAATGAGGATTGAAAAAGAAGCAATGACAGCTAAAAAATAAAGAGAACAACCCGTGCCAGGTTGCAATTCGAGATCACTTAAAGCTGGTCATTGATGATAATTATTTTGGAATTACGCACCAATCGATCAATGCCAATAACTTTTACCTAAAACTTGCACTTGTTGGAAACGGCTTTCCTTAGCGCAGCGGAAATGGCTATGTAGTGGCACCGGATCTTTAAAATTTTCTCTGCCTTCTCCTTTGTTGAAGTCGAACTCCACCGAACTCTTGATGAATTTCCTTTGAGATTCTACCGTAGAATCAACCACCCAATCTTCCGAGCTATATCTCGAAACCAACAAACCGAAGTGTGGGCTTCACTCACAAAGATCAACCTCTAAACTATTTAGAGAAGTATCAAACTCTAAACTATTTAGAGAAATTATATTGTCACAAATTCTTTTGGCTTTAAGAAAAATGAGATGAAGAAGATCAAGTATCTTGTTCACTCTTGTTTTTCCTTTCAAATCTCAACAATTGAGAATAAGAATTTTCTCTCAACTATTGAAGAAAAATTCCAAGTGTTTTTGTATTTCTCTCTACCTCTCTCAAAGTTGTGTCAAAAACTAGAAAAATTTTCAAAAATAAAATCTTTTTATCACTCAACCTTGAGTGGGAATGGTAGAGAAAATCCACTAAAAACATTCCATCAACATCCACTCAATTTTATCAATTGTAAATGGCCAACACACTTGAGTGGAGTGTCAACCAATCCATTAGATAATGGAACAAGTTAGGTAATTAGGTCAAAACTAATTAACAAAACTTGGTGGATGATTTGGCAAACCATTAAGGCTTGTCTTGATAATGCATTTACCATTATCAAATAATGATGTCATAATTATCTCATAATTGTGCATTATCAATGATGATGTAAAATTATCTTATAATTATTATTTGATTATCTTATAATCAAAATATTAGAAAATATAATATTAAACTAATTTAATATTATTTTCATTGTGACAAAATATTATTAATCATATTAATAATATTTAAATATAATGTGAGCATATTATTAGACAATCTAATTATATTAGGTTTGCTACAGTTAATCGAGCTAGCACGGGGACAAAATGGACCTACGGTTCCGAGCTCCAATAATTCTGAAATATTAATTAAACTCTTTAATTAAATATTACGAATTATTAACTCCGCGTTATTCCACTAAAAACTCGAAGTTGAACTCTCGTTACCGTAGATGGAAATATAAGCCGAACAACTTCGATGTCCATCGATATAGTCACTACATATGGATATAGCCCTTCACGAATATCTCATAAATAGAGCCGGGTCATAAGTCCGTTATACCCCTCTAAATATTTTGTCTCTTAAGCACCATTGATTCTATAATGAACAATTAATTCATAACAATTATGAATATAAAATATTTTCTATTCGTAATAGAAAAGTTGAGCGCTCAAATTATTCAAGTCCCGAATCAACTCTTAAAAGAGATATTCATCTGCTTCCCGTAAGAAGGAGTGAATTCCATATCTATGTAAAACGTTCCCAGCTACATAAAAAACCATATCCCCAAAATACGTAGTTATTGGCCGGGACTGCTACACCAACCTCACTATAGTAAATCAAAGGACACAGCCTGACATGCAGGAGTTCGTAGTACACTCAGGATTAAGATTAATCCATATATGACCATCTAGTAGATAAAATGAATTTCTTCGATTAACGGATATTAAAAGAAATTCGTATTTATCTGAGTCCAGTCCTATATGATCTTATCATACAAGGTGCCTCCATTCCCATGTCATCACATGAACAAACACGGATCAAGGTCGTCATACAAGTATAGAATGGACCGCAGCTATAGATAAACCACAAACAAAGTACCCACTCTGTTTGCTCTCTATGGACTATTTAGATTACTAACTTTAGACTTAAATCCTCTTGTGCATCAAACATACACTAAGTCTAAAGGTACAAGAGTAATCAAGGTAAACAAGACAATTGGACAATATGCAATTTAAATCAAACAACTTTGATAAATGAACAATGCGTTTATAATTATTACAATAATCAATTCCGTTTTACAACACATGAAGCTCTAGGACATAAATCCCAACAGCACTAATCAACATAGTGCAACAAAACCAGTTTGGGGGTTCATCTGTAGAGGACCCCCAATATTCACTTAAGGATGTTCTTGGAGTTGAAATATGCAATTAAGATGAATGGTGTGATTGCAAAGACCATCAGACTGTGCTTGTTCCCATTCTCTTTAAGGGACAAAGTGAGTGGTTGGCTGCAATCTATATCGATGAGTAACATCATGACAAAGGAGGATATGGCCACATGATTTATTGAGAAATTATTTCCACTCGTTAAATCAACCCAATTGAGAACAGAGATCAGAACCTTCTGGGAGTGAAGCCCACATAAAAATACTAGAGGCAAATACTACCCAGACATGGTGGTGGAAGGCCGCTCAATCGAGTTTAGAAATGACTATAGCAAAAAAAAGAGGTTAGATGATAGAATACTCTGAGAATAAAGTGAAACCTTGGGGGTGTGGGTGAGAATTAGACAGCTTTGAGAATTTGAGGGATAAAGCCTCACCATGAAGAATTGGAAATGAAGCCTTGAGGAACGAATCCTAGCAATGAAGATTTTAGAATGAAGCATTGATGGATGAAGCCTCACAATAGAGATTTAGGAATGAAGCCTTGAGGGATGAAACCTCACAATGAAGATTTGAGAATGGAACATTTAGGGATGAAGCTACACGGTGAAGATTTGTGAATGAAGCCTTGAGGGATGAAGCCTCACAGTGAAGATTTGGGAATGAAGCCTTGATGGATGAACCTCACGATGAAGATTTGGGAATAAAGCATTGGGAAAGAGGAATGAAGCCTTACAGTGAATATTTGGGAATGAAGCCTTACAGTGAATATTTGGGAATGAAGCCTTGAGGGATGAAGCCTCACGATGAAGATTTAGGAATGAATGCCTTGAGAATTTGGGATGAAGTCTAGAAATGAAGCCTTGAGGATGAAGCCTCATAATAAAACCTTGGGAAAGAGGGATAAAGCCTCGATGAGGAGGGAAGAAGCCTCACAATGAAAACTTGGGGATGGGGAATGAAGCCTCGAGAACAAAGCCCGATGGTCTAACACCTATCACAGAGTCACCGCCAATCAAAATACTGGAAGGCTCAAGAGCCCATATACCAACAATCAAACCACAATAAAATCAAGTAAGTCAGGCGAGGCCCAACGAACCAGGTAAGTAAAAATACATGCATGACTTTGATAGACATGACATTGTCACACACTACATAAGCCTACCAAAGTGAGGGCGATTATAGATACTGTATTTTTATTCACAACCCAATGATGAGTCTCATACAGTGGATTGTTGGGGTTTTGGGCGAATGGCGTAGCGGAAGCGCGGTTCGGGCAAAATTATAATTTTAAATTTGTTTCAAAATACCGAATAAATTATTCAATATCTAATATGAATAATTTATTCATATTTCACCTAAACACATTTATTCGATATCAAATAACGACATAAATAAGATAGAAACTTCGCGAAACTTTTATGAAAATATTTTTCCGTAAAATGACGCAAAACATGTTTTTGACCGAACCGACCACCCAGGTCAGCCCCAATAGTGTTAGGGCAGTTCATGGGCTGCCCGAACAATGACAAATTCACTGTTTGGACAGTCGTCACCCGGTTGGCTCAAAAGTCATCCGGTAACGCCGTTTTTCACCGTTTTCATTTATTTCAACTCCGAAATAATTTCTGGCAATTGCTCCCACACCCAAAACACATCCAATAAATTTATATGACATCAAATTCATCAACATTTACACTCATCAAATTCATCAAATTCCTTAGTCTTTTTCTTGATTTTCTTCTTTTCTTTCCTTGAATCATCAAGAAATATTTGAGAGGTATTTGAGAGTGGAGTTATTCGGCCATGGTGGAATTGTAATGAAGAAAACAAATTTTTTTCTTTTAAATTCCTCTTTGTCGACTTTAGGGGGCTAAAATGGTTATTTTTGCCTTTTTAATTTCATTAAATTAAAAAGAAAAAAAGATAAGCTTAAATTTGGACAAATCAAATTTGCACACTTAAGCTTAATAAAATCATGTCATTTGTATCAATAATAATTAAACATTTATCATAACAATTATGAAAAATGGATATTATTTAATTATTCAAATATTTAACAATTAAATATCTAAATAATAAATTAATAAAAATATTATTATATATGTATTTTATTTACATTAAATAACAAATACATATATTAATGACATGTGTCAAAATCTCATTTGACAAATAATTAATGTGTATCTAATCAAATTATGTATCAAATACAAATACACAATAATTATTAAATGACCAAAATCCCCAAATGCATGTGTTATCGTTTAACCGATTAAACGATTCGAATTAACTCATTTAATCCGATGAAGTATTATGAATAATCTGTATTATTCATAAAGTGTTGCCCAAGTGCTCAACGAGTACACTTCATATTGTGGAACTCTCTAAGTTTAGGTTTATCCGTCACGAAATTCAATTTCATGTCAATAATTCACCCACTCATGAATTATAACGACCACGAATAATCTCGCTAAACTATGCAAGTCGAGGTCATTGCATACGTATAATCCCTCCGTCACAGGCTATCCATATTATACATGGGATATAGATGAGAACGTCAAATTCGTTCAGTATAATACAATCGACTTTAAATTTACGATCTCTAAATAACACTCGGAACTAATTTCCGAAGTTATACCATGGCCATGGATTTACTAGATCGCAAACACGTGTAGGATGCTTATGCCTTGTACACAAGACTGACGAATCCTCTCTTAATACGCACTGGATATCATGAGCATCAGTCCACACCCAATGAACGAGCGGAGGTCTGATCATGAATAGATCGGTGACGTGACTACCTTCAAAGTGTGGAGGATAACTCATATATCCCACGGTGGTATCTCAAGTCGAAGGACCACTATGCTCGCTCAACTCGAGAAGATTCCTATTGACGTTGGTGTACCATCTATTAGGAAATCTTCAGTGAGTCATTCAGTATTTATCAAATAAACACCTACATGTCTATACAAGTCTCCCGAGACTCATGGTTCATTTGGATAAACCATCAGACCAAATCACGATATACGACATGTAATGGTCTCAGTGGATTTTACTAACTGACCCTTGTTAGTAAATTTTGACCAGGAACTTTATTTAAGGATATACATCTTATAGTGCGCTACCCAATGTCAATTACAAACTACGTTGTAACTGCGCACTACATTGTAAATCTTATGGTCTTTGTCTAATATACGCATATCACTAAATCAGATTTAGTTTCAATCTAATCGTAACTAGATATCTAATCGTAATTAGATCGAATATGTGTATAAAAGACAAGAGGTGCTACCATTAAATAAGTAATATTACGGAAAAAGGAATTGCTCGTATTTATGAATCGGACATAAATACGATCCGGATTGGCACTACGAACACCAACCCTAACAGTGTTACCTCTGAAAAATTGGGAAATTATAAAGATAAATTCCATAAAGGATAGGAACTCCAAAGAAGACTATCAAAAGCTAGGCGAATATAATATATGTCCGGTCTACCTTCTCTCAAACCAGAAGATCTGGCCGGATATATTCTAGAAACCTTAAATCCGACTGGACAATAACAATTGTCATTGAATATGCAGATTGTCAGTTACTAAAGTCACTGGATCTGATCATAACCGGCCGAATATACATTTCAAATTTAACTTTTGGTTGGACATGCATTAAAGTGGGTAATACTCCATTAATGGCCGACCAGATGAATAATTCAAATTATATATCCAATCAGACATAAATCAGACGTTACTCTATAGTAATGACAATAATGGCAGACAAAAGAAGAGGCTGAATGGGGATTTTGTCTCCCTTATATTTCCAACCCTCCCCAGGAATTATAAAAATAGAGCTTTCCCCACTCAGAAAGGAATCAGAATTTGAAAGGTCTTAAAAAAAAAAAAAAAACTCCCCAAAAAAACCCTAAAAAACCCCTTTTGATCATTTGGAGTTCTTCCATTCTTAGAGCAAGTTCGAGTGATAATTCAACATCCAGAGACTACTCTACGAGCCAAACTAAAGAGAAATGTACGACCTGAGGGCATTTTTATTTAATATTTCTTTCTTTTGTATATAATTACATGATGTAAACTAGTATATTTGACCGGATGTGAAATACATCCATCCGGATATACACCATATCTGGTTGTATATGGAAACTTTCCCTTCGATATAAAGGATGGAAACCCATACGTAAATTCCATAGCCGATCTCGAATCAGCGGTAATATGGTCTGCACTTGGGATATAATGCCACATACCATTAGAGAACAACCATATGCGAGGATGAGATTTTTCTTCAATTGATCCATGTTATGTTTAGCAATTATGTTATAAGTATGTTTTCAATCATTATATCTATGATCCTATTTTTTTAATTATCTATTAGTTGTCTGTTTAATTTGTCATTTACAGTCTTTTTTATATTATTAGCATGATAGAATAATTCTGGATCACGATTAATATCCGGCCATACTTATTACAAGTTCGATCGGACATAAATGTTTAAAATATAAATCTGGTCAGGCCTCTCCGAGGCCATGTGTTTTCCAGGCCTCTCTGTATGTGCACAGTTATACATGTTATTATGCCGTTCTCTGGCTATTGGAATGTTATTGCATCTTAATCATAAATGTCGCCTTATTACCAACATGTGAATAGGTTTCTTTTATGTGTTTATCTTTACCATGTATGACTATGATTATTCAAAGTTTTATTGAGATTTTACATTGTATCTTGCTACTAAACCTACTTCTGTGTTCTATTCCTCAAGGTATATTTGGCCGGACCTCAAGTAAGGCCGACCGGATATATTCTACACTTACATCTGGCCAGACCCTCGGGTCCAGGCCTTGGAAATGCATGCTTAAATTTTATTTTAATATTATTTTCTAAACAAGTGTTGTAATAATGTAGAGATACTTATTAGTTCTATTCATTTCTCTTTTATTATTCATGAATGCACCATTATATGCTTTTAAATCATTTTTGCATGTTATTATATTATAAGATGTGCGGATACCTCCTTTGTAACATCCCCGATCTGGGAGATGTTATCGGCATGGGATAGCAGTCCCAACCCCATAAGCCTCTTACTATTTAACCATAATGAAAACTAATATACTTTTCTGTATATGACTGTGGTTTGTATGGGACCTGAGCCCAACTCAAAACAAAGAAAACAAACTCATTATTAAATTAATGTATTCAATAATAACTTGTTTTACATTGACTACACACGACCACAACTTATACAAAAACTCATGCTTGACTATAACTGCATTCTGACTATGCCTTTAGCTCATACTGGTTGACTCCATCCCTAGTGACTGCATCAGTATCCGTCCTCCGAGCTCGTCCTCTGAGAATCATGTAAAACACAAAGACTGGGGGTGGGGGTTAGATCGTTGTACGACCTAAGTGAGTGGACGAGACTGAAAAACTAATTATGAAAAAAAATTTAGTTTCAAAACCTAGGTTCCAAAACATCTTTTATGTGAAAAACTCTACTTCTGAAAACTCTCTTGAAAACCATACTCTTCTTTTATCTGAAAACATTTTTCTAAAAAATTCTGAAAAAAAATATCTCTGATAATCTACGCCCAGGAAAATGACTCAACTGGACGTGTCCAGAAAATAACTCATCCGGGTCTATGAAACTGGTGGTACTTTATGCCCAGGAAAACGACTCAACTGGGCATCTCTGAAACTGGCGGTGCTCTATGCCCATGAAAATGACTCAACTGGGCGTAGCCACCAAACTAGGATTGGGGGTGCGGATCTATCCTACCGCCCAAGCTCTGAACAAGAGTCCAGGTACACGAACCTATGTCGTCATCCTGGCTCTACATGTGCACATGTCCTATGTATTCGTCAATTCCAACTGTGTCTCAAGTTACATACTGGGGTGAGTTTTTACCTCATGCCCCAAAAAAACATGAAAATCATACTTTAAATCTTAAAATTGTAAACAATATTTTCTGAAAATCTTTTACTTTCTCAAAACATAACTGTATATGATCAATAACTGAAAAGGAAATCTTCTAACGCCCTAAAGCGTAAAATGTAAGTCTGAAGCAAAAATAAAAATAAAGATTAGTTTTAAAGAAAAAGTGTCCACTCACTGTGTTTGAGTATGGCTGGCACTGGATCCTTGATCGAAGGAGAATTCGGTTCCTGAGGATAACCTATGATCGGAACTTAATTAGAATCAATGTAGTAAAATAACCTCAATACTTTTAGTACTTAAAGATTCATCCGCATATAATATACACAAGGCTTATGATGTTCATAATTTGACCCAGAATATGTGTTCAAACTGATATGAGTCCCTAAGGGTGGTCTCTAACGCGCTAGGGTGGAACTGGGGGTTTAAACCTGATTTTGGGAAAATTCTGTCCCACGTCGCATTTCCTAAAGAAAATTCTAGTTTTGGTCATCGCGTCGCGACTCAAGACTTATGCGCGTCGCGACGCGCTATCGCTGGAATCTTACACTTTTCTGCATTACCGACGTTGCAACGCGAGCTGCGCGTCGTGACGCGCTGACGTTTTCCAGGGGCAGAATTTGGTTCACCATGTTCATCCCTCCAAAATCCAATTCTCACAACCTCAATCAAAAACTACATCTACAACACATCCACAACCAATTATAACATCTAATTTATCATAATAACATACTTCTAACATCCAAACACCCTCAATTCCAATAATCCTTACTAAATCAACCACTTAAATAACAAATCTAAAATTTACCCAAACACTCATTTCTTCAATACAAATCATCCAAATTCATTATTATCAAACCATTAGCTCACTACCATCATCCAACTACCAAAATATAAATCATTAAAATTTGGGTTAAGTTTTCTTACCTCACCTTTGTTGGATCTCCATCATCCTCCATGATTACTCCTATCTTCCTTTTTTTCTTCTTTCTTCCTTTTTCTTCTTCTTTTCCTTCTTTCTTCTCCTTCTTCTTATTTCTTTTCTTTCCTCTTTTTTTCTTCTTCTCCATCTCACGTTACTGCCCTTTTTTCCCTCACAAATTTGTGATTTGTGAATAGTTACTTGCTTTATATAGTGGGGGTGCCTTAGATATTTTGTAAGTGGTGGAAGTGTTTAGAAATAGGTAGAAAGTTTGAGATTTCTCCTTTTAACCCCGAAATTACTATTCATCTAGATTTTGATTTGTATTTTTTGACCCAGTTCTGGTCCGAGTTTGGGAAAATATTCAACGCGAAAATTGTAGGTCTCGGTCTCAGCTTTCCGATGATATAAAATTCATAAATATAGGAGATCATATGAAAAAGTTACGCCCCAAATACTATGGGTGGTCCAAATGAAACATGGTACAGTCTCGTCCTGGGACTTCAAGAAGTTTACCGATCATCCCCAAAGTCATTCTACGAGCATATTTGAGTCCCAAAATAATTTATTTTACGTGTCTTTATCCCGTACGTAACACTATCACTGTAGATAGTAGTAAAAACTACAGGTCGTTACAAATTCTCCCCCTTAAATAGGATTCGTCCTCGAATCCTTTATAGGGTCTAACTCGTGGTTTCTTAGTTTCGAGATTATCTAGAGATTCTACTATACTTATCTTCTTGTCTCTAGCCTCTTCTGGTTACTTGATCTTCCTATTTTCCATTTTTTGAGTCCTCATTCTGTAATACTTTTGCTGAGTATCTTTGACTATTATCTTTTTGATCATTTCGCTGTACCCCGCACTCCTTATTTCCAAGATTTCTTACTAAATATTATTCCTATACTTAGTATTCTTTTGTTCCATTTGTCCAACTTGATCTTATTATTCTTTCTCATTACTCAGCTATCAACTTTCTATTCTCCACTTGTGACATTCAACAGTTATAAATTTCTCTCTCTAAGTCCCAAAATTTCTGCTTCCCTAAGGGACTTAGGGTTTTTCTATTTTACTAATATTGTTTATTAACACTACTTGTACTTACAGTGTTACTCCTGAACAACTTCTTAGTGGTACCTCTCGGTTTGATCCTGGTTAAAGCTTATATCATTTCGTACTTGCTTACAAAAATCATTACTTACGTTCTTGTCATTATTCCGTAGTTAGAGAATTGATCTCTATGAAAATAACAGCTTCGCACTAACCTATCCCTTCATTTCCGTACTATGATACGAATCTAACAAACCACCCATACCCGCGGCTAAATCATCCTAAACCCGTAGTGGTTTGGTCATCTTAAGCTAGGGCTAGGTACTTTATATGATTTCTCAATCAAAATTTTTACTTGTTATTACTTACCATTATCTTTTACTTATTAAGTACTCTTTTCTACCATCATTGCTCCTTAACAGTTCCACTCCCTAAACTTTTCTTAGTACTCTTTTCATTCTTCTCTTCATTCTACTATCTGCTAAGAACTTTCTTGGTCTATGTTTCTGCCTTCTTACTTGAGGAATATCATCTTTCTTTATGCACCTATCATTTCTTCAGATCTTGGTTTCTTGAAATATCGGTTATCACTTGACTACTACCATATTTTGGTACTGTTTTAACTTAACATTTCCTTTCTGACTCTTATTAGCTTCACTTGTTCATTCTTGGACTACATCCGTAGGTCTCAACTCCTTGATCTTTCCCTATTATTCTTTTATATCCACTTATCTTCTATACTCGATTGTATGCTAGAATATATTCTCTTTGTAGATTTCATACTATGGTAAACTTATTTTCTTGGTCCTATACCATACTATATTTTTGTCAACGCTTAATTAGTATTTCCTCTCCTGTTTGTTATTACACCTTGACAATTTCACTTTTTTTATACTTAAATCAGCTAATCTTTTGATTTACTCTTCTACTTCGTTCTATATCTGAATCTACTATAGGTCATATCTCTTTTTCTTTACTCGAAGGATACTTGTCCTCATATGTCCTTGGTTATTCTTAACGCTGTTCTTTATATTCTTATTGTATGCTTAACTAATACTTCTTCTTTTTGTTACCTTCTCTAACAGCTTCTCTTTAAATCTCTTACTTAGGCTATCCTTTTTTTTATATTCTGATTTGTTGCTATACTTAAGAGTCATATGATTCGATCATCTATCTCTACACTTATACTTTCTTCTAGAGTATCTCAAGGTTACGCTTCAGGTCCATCTTTGTTACTGGTATCGATCGAGGGTTGGGAGGGTGATAACTAGTCTTGAGCCTTTCTGTTACGGTGTCTCAATAATGCATACTTTTGCCTAAAACTCTCGTGTATATCCGTCTGGTATCTCCTTTCTACACTGGGTACTACCGCTAAACTTTTCTGACTTACCTTTTCTAACTTTACTCCTGGTCATTTTCATCAATTAATCACTTTGCATCCTATACAAGTCCTTCTAGAAGCACCCTCTGACGAGTTCCTTATATTGTCTCCTTACCTTTTATGTCGCTTAATTCCCTGCAGATACTAAGTTCTTTTTCTGGGTACGACTATAATCCTTTTTATTATCTTTCATAAGGGACTCATTCTTCTACGAAGGTTCCTTTCTAATCTTAGTTCTTTGACTTCTTATTTTTTTACTCCCTTGAAAACTCTATTTACTTCAACTACTAAGGTCATCTTCTACTAAATCTTTGGTCCATACATTACACTCTTCCTAAAATCCTTCTTCTTCTCAATACCATGAGCCATCTCGTGATTTGTCTAATCTATCATTTGTTCTCATTCACTAGTTCTTTTTTCTTTACTAGGCTCTGAGGTACCACAACTATCATCGATTCTTTATTCTACTATTTTCTCATTATGTCATCTCTGCGCCCAAATACACTGAATTTCCTTGTTACTCCTCGCAGTTCTCATACCATAGCATATCTTATTTCCATACTTTACTCATTGCTAACAATGGTTTATTCCTCTATTTGTTTCTTTAGATCTAAACTTTATGTTCTTTGCTATAAACCTTAATTTGATACCCTTTATTCTATTGTCCATTCCGATACTCTTATCACTTCTTAAGTATCTCCAACTTCATAGGTCGATTCTTATATTCTTCTACAGATCTCTAATGGCTCGGCTTATCTATGGGTTCTATGATATTTGATCTATTTGTGAACTTCTACTAGTCTAGCAAGTCTTACTCTAACTTTCCTTAATCTTTGAGCTACCCTGGGTATTCCTCTTTATATCCTCGAAATTTCCTTGATCCTTCTTCTAGGTGGTCCACCATTTAAGGTTCTTCCATTTCTTGAAATGGACTTCCGTGGGCTTTCTTACGGTCGCCTATACTCATGCTGATAGGAACTGCTTGTATCTCATTGGTCATTTTCTTTATATCTCAAGGGGCTTCTTCTTTTTTGTTCTAGCACTTTATGTTCTGATGGAGTCTATTGCTCATGTAGAATGGGTATGAGATAGACTCTGTCAGGATAACTTTAAATGGTATCTCGAAGCAGTGAGGATCTGGGTAGGTCGGGGGCTTTATCTATCAGAATCATTGACTAGGGAAACTAACTGTTGTTTCTATCATCATTCATCTTTCTTGCCTACAGGCCTAGGTTCGGGAAATCTGAAATCTCTATATTTCTATGGCATTCTGTATCCATTAGAAGGCTCCACAATTGACCTTGACTTTCTTATTTCTTCTATCATATAACAGTTTTTGGTTATTCAAGGAACTTGCTACCTATACAAGATGGTTTTATAGATATTGGATCGACTGTGAGGAATTCTTCTGAGGAAGAAGGGTATCTCGCTTGAGGGAAAGAACCTTTTCTTATATCTACTCATCTTTTATTCTGGTCTATTCTTACTACACTCATCTTTACTACTAGTTCTGGTATTATCCTTTATTACTTAGCTCAACGTCTCTGATTCTTATCACTATAGATTTTGGCATTTCTTATATCTCTATTTCCGTTCCTCAATCTCTATTTGCTTATGATTACTTGGGTATCTACGTTTTATCTTTTACTTTTCTTTCTAACTTTCTCTTTTTTTTTTTTTTGCTATTTTTCCTTGGTGGGTACTTATGGAACTTTCTTACCTATGTGAAGTACTTAAAGATCATTAGTTCGGTTTGGAGAAGTTTTCTGAGAAGGGAAGGGATCTAGCTTCTAGCCGCTCTATTACTTTCTCGGGCTTTTCTGTTCTCATGTATATTCTTGGGTAAATATCCCTAAATTCTCTATGCCTTATTCCATTTCCTTACTATTATTTATCTCTGGTTACCTACACTTTTACGCATCCCTTTATGCTTTCTTATAGCTTCATTTTCTCACTTCCATATTAACTTTTCTTAAAATCCTACTGTCTATTTCCATAACCTGTTTATTCTTTTGATACTAGATCAGTATAACTACAAGAATATTTCTTAACTGGTGTCTAGAGTGAAATTGTTCTTGCAAGGAATGATATTTGAATGTTCTAAGAAGGTTTACTAACCTGTCTATGGAGCTTTGATGACGTACTTGAGGATCAGATACTAGAGAGGTAGTGCCTCATATACGGGTATCCCAGACATACTACGTATACAAGACCCTAGCACTCTGCCCACTGCAGTCACTGACTCTCTAGACCATCCTCTGATACCATCTTTGTAACATCCCTGATCTGGGAGATGTTACCGGCAAATGATAGCAGTACCAACCCCATAAGCCTCTTACTATTTAACCATAATGAAAACTAATATACTTTTCTGTATATGACTGTGGTTTGTAAGGGACCTGAGCCAAACTCAAAACAAAGAAAACAAACTCAATATTAAATTAATGTATTCAATAATTACCTGTTTTACATTGACTACACACGACCACGACTTATACAAAACTCATGCTTGACCTTAACTGCATTCTGACTATGCCTTTAACTCATACAGGTGGACTCCATCCCTAGTGACTGCATCAGTATCCGTCCTCCCGAGCTCATCCTCCGAGAATCCTACAAAATACAAAGACTGGGGTGGGGGTTAGATCGTTGAACGACCTAAGTGAGTGGACGAGACTGAAAAACTAATTATGAAAACTTTTTTAGTTTCAAAACCTAGGTTCCAAAACATCTTTTATGTGAAAAACTCTACTTCTGAAAACTTTCTTGAAAACCATACTCTTCTTTTATCTGAAAATATTTTTCTGAAAAATTCTGAAAAAAATATCTCTAGTACTCTACGTCCAGGAAAACGACTCAACTAGACGTGTTCGGGAAATAACTAAACCGGGTCTCTGAAACTGGTGGTACTTTATGCCCACGAAAATGACTCAACTGGGCATCTCTGAAACTGGTGGTGCTCTACGCCCAGGAAAACGACTCAACTAGGCGTAGCCACCAAACTAGAACTTGGGGTGCGGATCTATCCTACCGCCCAAGCTCTGAACAAGAGTCCAGGTACACGAACCTATGTCGTCATCCTGGCTCTACATGTGCACATGTCCTATGTATCCGTCAATTCCAACTGTGTCTCAAGTTACATACTGGGGTGAGTTTTTACCTCATACCCCGAAAAACATGAAAATCATACTTTAAATCTTAAAACTGTAAACAATGTTTTCTGAAAATCTTTTACTTTCTCAAAACATAACTGTATATAATCAATAACTGAAGAAGAAATCTTCTAACGCCCTAAAGCTTAAAATGTAAGTCTGAAACAAAAATAAAAATAAAGATTAGTTTTAAAGAAAAGTGTCCACTCACTGTGTTTGAGTCTGGCTAACACTGGATCCTTGATCGAATGAGAATTCGGTTCCTGAGGATAACCTATGATCGGAACTTAATTAGAATCAATGTAGTAAAATAACCTCAATACTTTAGTACTTAAAGATTCATCCGCATATAATATACAAAAGGCTTATGATGTTCATAATTTGATACAGAATATTGTTCAAACTGATACGAGACCCTAAGGGTGGTCTCTAACGCGCTAGGGTGGAACTGGGGGATTAAAACTAATTTTGGGAAAATTCTGTCTCATGTCGTATTTCCTAAAGAAAATTCTAGTTTTGGTCGTCGCGTCGCGACGCAAGACTTATGCACTGATGAGTGGTAAATGTATCACTATTTCCCACTCATTTGACCTAATATTTTGTATAGTTTTGTATATAAATAAAGTTTCAGGACATTCTGGAGGTGATTTAGAGCCAAAACAGTGAAAAACAGACAAAAGGGCAAAATGGTCATTTCGTACGTCGCGATGCGCAGCCCGCATCGCGATGCCTAACGTGCGTTGGCCCTGTGCTAACATGCACCGCTTCATGCTAAAATGCGTCGTACCACGTATCACAATCAGAGAAGTTTGCTAACATCCGTATTTGCTAACATGCTTCTGCCACGTGTCAACATCTCAACGATTCTGCTAACGTGGGCCCTACCACGTGTCGCCATCACATGTTACCAACAATCACCATCGCCACATGTCGTCCATGTGTCAGCCACGTAGGCGTCCACATCAGCCACATGCCAAGTCAGTGTGCCACGTCATCATCAGCCAATCATCGCGTGACATGTGTCACAATCCTATGGTGCCGACAATCACCATCGCCATGTGTCGCCACGTCATCGCCACATCAGCACAATCATTCAGCTGCCAGGACACGTGTCAGCCGATCCGGAAAATATGTCGCATTTGTTGCAGGAAAACACGGCGCGTCGTGACGCGCACCAGGCCTAGCCACCCCTATAAATTGAGCTCGAATTTCTGATTTCAGATGTACCTTCCTCTCTGAATTCTCTAATGTAAATATGAAGTTTGTATCTAGTTTTTTAAATTTCAGTTTTGTAATTAATTTTAGTTACTTTTTGTAATAGTAATTTACTTTCTTTACTTTTTCAGTTTTTACTATTCAGTAATGAGGAGGTAACTTCCCCTTGCTAGGGTGAAAGATAAGCTTTTATTACTGCTATATAGATTAATCTCCATTAATTATAATATAATAACTATTTAAAACTTGACTTAATGAGGATACCGCTATATTGGCCGGTTGGTAATTGATATTAAATTGGTTTTAACCTGACTAAGCAATGATATCGACTGGTTGGTCGGTTGATAATTAATTATTAATTTGACTTAATCAGGTTACCTCCTATATGGCTAGTTGGTAATATCACACAAGTTAATATATTATATTAAGGGAGATATCTAAAATAGTAGTAATAAAAGTGGATCCTTTCACCCTATCATTTTCTTTTATTCTATTTTTCTTTACTTTCTAGCATTTTACTTTTCAGCAATTTACTTTATGTCTTTTATTTTTAAGCTTTTACTAGTTATGTGTCGTAGCTAAGCCCGTTATCTAGGGTTGTGATGAATTCCAATATCACCGGTTGATAAGGGGTTATTTTATAGTTTGGGTAATTTAAAGGTTTATTTATTAAGTCTTAAGCTTAATGCGTCTTGTTAACTGGCCACTAATAAGATTGATCTGGTAAATCTAAAATAAACTTGACAAATGAATTTTAGGTTTCAGCCTTAGACTTAATAGCTCATGATATTCCTTGAGGATAGATAACCATTTAATAGATTTCCTTACAGGATAGACATATACATGTCGGGCGAGGGTAACCATAATTGGAACTTAATCTTAATGAATCCAGGTAATTTGGTTGACATAGACATATGGTTCAATTGGGTTATACTGGGTATTTGCATCTGACCATCGACATAGGCTTTTGCATAATTTCGTGTTCCAGATTAGTAAACCGATATATTACACAAACATGAAATAACAACTTCATCTTTAATTAGATATTGGAAGAAATCACAACCCTGTATAGTTTCTTAATATTGAATTTCACTTAATTTACTTTCGCGCAATTGTAGGCACTGCATTTTTGCACATAAGTCCCTATGATGAGTCTCATTTGGAGATACTACCTTTCAGTCACGGAGGTCACGGAAAATGAACATCGGAAGGGGAAATTCAGAATAAACAAGGTTCACTGTTTTCGTTCGCTGCGTGTTCGTGTATACGTTCGAACACCAAACAGATTGCGGGCATTCGTGCCGCGTTCGAGGAAGCGTTCGAACGGTGTCGGTAATTCTGGTTTTGCTGCTAGCCTCACATTAAGCCCAATTCGCCCAAGCCTTGGCCCAGACGCCCAAGCCCACTTAAAACACATATTTAACACATGGTGAAATCAAAACAAATCTAAAAATCACATACCAAATTAAAATAAACATTAAAATCAATCAAATATTTTAATTCCTTAATTAAGATATTTACCCACCAATTACACAAGATTCCTTCTTAACTAAAAAAAATCACATACTAAATTAAAAAGATGTCATGCCTAATTAAAATCAATTATAACAAATTAAAGATATTGACTTCCTAATCTAAACCAAATTTGTCCCCCCTCAATCTTTGACTTTCCTTGCTCAACACAAAATCAAATCCCTTCCTTGTGAGACAAGGTGAAACCCTAGCCTTTCTCTATATAAACAACCCCCAACCAAGACATGCACTCCCTAGCTCATTCATACAAGAAAAGTCTCCCCTAGCTCATTCATACAAGAAAAGCCTCTCCTAGCTCATTCAGACAAGAAAAGCCTCCCCTAGCTCATACACACAACTCACACGAAAATCACAACACACACAAGAAACACCCAAGCTTATTGACACAACTCTCCCTCACTCTCAATAACCGAAGATCACAAACCAAATAACCCTCATTGCCTTGACCAAAACATATCCCGAACAGCCCCTTTACCTCATCAAAACAGCCCCCGAACCACACCATAACACCACCGAAAATCACATCAAAAACAGTAGCCAAAACATCCCAAGAACAGTAACTAAAATACAGTAGCGGAATAGTAGCAAACGGCAGCGAATCGGAGTCAAAAGCAACAGCAAAAGACGGAGAATGACGACTCAAAACAGTAAGACAATGAACGAGAGCAGTGAACCAGTGAACCGGAAGAGTTACGGAGCATCCACCCTTCCGACGATCGTGTACCGTACATCCAAGAGGTGATTTGAAAGGTTAGACCTGAGGGCACTTTTCTCATTAGTTTATATTCGTCTTTTGATTGTTTATTGAATTCTATTTGCATGAGAGTCGTTTGTGGATGCATGTTGTGGCTTGAATGAAATGGAAAATGTGTCGCCTCTTGTGGTATATAGGATGGAAACCCGGACATAAATTTCATAGCCGATTCCGAATGGACGGTAGTATGATCTGTACTCGGGATACAACTCCACGTACCACTTGAGTAAACGGCACATTCTTTTGTTTAATGTTGTTTTGATTTATTTATTTTTTGTTATTTGAATTCTACATGTTACTTTTGTATGTATGATACAATCGAGCGCATGGGCTTAGTAAGTCGGATTAAAGGTTCCCTATTTGGAGGGGTTTAAATCCTTTACCACAATGCTTTGCCGCGCCGGTTGATGTGTGTTCGGTTGGATATAAGATATGTTCAATCGGATATACTAAGTTTGATATGATTGTCTTTATTCTTGTATGCATGATGTGATCAAGCGCATGGGCTTAGTAAGTGCGATGAAAGGTCCTCTAATTGAAGAGGTTAAAATCCTTTACCATGATGCTTTGCCGCGCCGATTAAGGTATATTCGGTTGAATGTAAGATGTGTTCAATCGGGTATATGAAGTCTAAGGTTATTGTCTTTATTTTTATATGCATTGAGAAAGCGCATGGGCTTAGTAAGTGCGATGAAAGGTCCTCTAATTGAAGAGGTTAAAATCCTTCGCCACGATGCTTCGCCGCGCTTCGTATTTCGCTATTTGCTTTTTTATGTATGTATTGCGTCACATTTTATGCATCAGGTCTGTTCCCGTTCGAACGGGTTTTCGAACGCTATACGAACGCGAACCTTCTATTTCCCGTTCGAACGCGTTTTACAAACGCTACTCGAACGCGCATGCATTTTGTTACATCAGGTCTGGATCCGTTCGAACGCGTTATCGAACGCTATACGAACGCGAACCTTCTGTTTCCCGTTCGAACGTGTTTTACAAACGCTACTGGAATGCGCATGCATTTTGTATCATCAGGTCTGGTACCGTTCGAACGCGTTATCAAACGCTACTCGAACGCGAACCTTCTGTTTACCATTCGAACGCGTTTACGAACGCTACACGAACGCACACACACTGAACTGAGTCTGTCTCATCATATTTCATGCACAATTGCCTTTAGGGTGATCCCCCTTGCATTATGTAGCCAATCATATTATTTGTATTTCTGCATTTATCCATTCGATGTGTTCTTGGGATGATATTCAAGCATGATTAGGCTGTTGGCATGTTATTTGGTTAATATATTCATGAGATAGTACTCAAGCATGATTAGATTGTTCTTAGTTTTCCCTATCATATGATTGAGAAATGTTTGTGAGATTGCCATGTGATGTTGCATGTTGTGATGATTAATTTCATGTATGTGGATTTAGAAGCATGATACTCTTGGAAATAAGTGTTACTTAGGCATGATTAAATTATTACACAAATCCTTTCATTACAAGTGACATAAGTAAGGGACCATTCCGAACCCAACGGTTTGAGGTCTTCCCTTGCGAGGGGTGAGTGCGGCCTTAAATCTCATTTTCCCGGTTCGTACCGGGTGGCGACTCCATTATTCTCCGGTTTAGTCACCCGTGGCTACTCCGTACTCCTAACCGGGCCGCGAGCCCGGGACAGCATGCATCGCCCCCGATCCTGTGTCCCCACAGCAATTTTATTTACTTGTTTTTAAGTTTAAAATTACCACCCAGTTAATCAATCAATCTGTTAGATACTCATAAAAATTTGACTTCATAAATTAATAGATTAGGTAATAAGTCCTCATGGGATCGATACTTTTTATACTACTTGAACGATACGTGCGCTTGCGTTATACGCGTGTGATAACGCCGGTCAAGTTTTTGACGCTGTTTCCCGAGACTTATTATTTTTTTTATTATTTGTTTTGAGGTTAGACACCTGTGGGAACATAGAAATCTGGGCGACACATGCTGTCCCGGGCTCGCGGCCCGGTCGGGAGTACGGAGTAGCCACAGGGGACTAAACCGGAGAATAATGGAGTCGCCACCCGGTGTGAACCGGGAAAATGAGATTTAATGCCGCACTCACCCCTCGCAAGGGAAAACCTCAAACCATTGGGTTCGGAATGGTCCCTTACTTATGCCACTTGTAATGACAGGATTTATGTAATAATTTAATCAGGCTTAAGTAGCACTTATTTCCAAGAGTATCATGCTTCTAAATTCACGGGTACAAATTAAAACTTATACATACATTTCACATATATCTCACATCTAAGAACACATGCCTGAAGATACCTCAAAGTAACAACGCAACATACAACTTCATTCAGCATATATTATTCATGAAAAACAAGCATACATAATAACGCACAAGCATACATGTGAGCACTTTTCCAAGTGATACGTGGAATTGTATCCCAAGTACAGACCGCATTACCGTCCATTCGGAATCGGCTACGGAATTTATGTCTGGGTTTCCATCCGATATATCACAAGAAATAATACTCCAAAGTCATCATGGCATAGGTATATGAATCGTAATGCGTTAAATCAAGACTAAGGCAAATGACGCAACTAATGGAATAAACATGCTTTTCATTATTATGTGCACCAAAGATAAGAATGACTATGTGTGGTTCCATAAAAAAATCACCTAAGAAACAATTATACATGGCATGTGATGAATATGTCTCAGTTTAGTGTGTTCGCGTTCGTGTAGCGTTCGTAAACGCTGTTCGAACGGTAAACAGAAGGTTCGCGTCGTATGGCGTTTGATAACGCGTTCGAACGGAAATGAAACAGAATGCTCACGTTCGTATGGCGTTTGTAACGCGTTCGAACGGAAATGAAACAGAATGCTCACGTTCGTATGGCGTTCGTGAACGCATTCGAACGGAAATGAGACCTGATGCATGATAAGGCAAAATGCATGCGCGTTCGAGTTGCGTTCGTAAACGCGTTCGAACGGGAACAGACCTGATTCATAAAATGAGACGCAATACATAAACAACAAAATAAATGGGCGCGGCGAAGTACTGCGTTAAAGGTGGCCTTTTAGGGCTCTTGGTCTCTCAAAGAGAGGACCTTTAGACCATCATACTAAGCACATGCGAGTCACATCACAACACATGAAATAAAGACAATAAAAGTGTAGGACTTCGTATGCCCAATTGAACGTACATTCAACCCAAACACACTTCGTCCAGCGCAGCGAAGTAGTGTCACAAAGGTGGCCTTTTAGGCTCTTCGTCTTCAAATAGATGACCTTGGACTAACTCACTAAGCCCATGCGCTCGATCGCATCATACATACAAAAATAAAGACAATCATATCAAAACCAAGTATGCCCGATTGAACACATCTTACATCCAATACGAACACACATCAACCGGTGCGGCAAAGCATCGTGGTAAAGGGTTTTAACCCATCCCCATAAGGGATCTTTCATTCCACTTACTAAGCCCATGCGCTTGATTGAACCATGCATAAAAAGATAAAGACAATAATATCAAACTAAGTATGCCCGATTGAACGTATCTTGCATCCAACCGAACACACATCAACCGGCGCGGCAAAGCATCGTGGTAAAGGGCTTTAACCCATCCCCATAGGGGATCTTTCATTCCACTTACTAAGCCCATGCGCTCGATTGAATCATGCATAAATAAACAACATACAGAATTCAAGTGACGAAAAATAAACAAAAGCAACACAAAACAAAAGAGGGTGCCGTTTACACAAGCGGTACGTGGAGTTGTGTCCCGAGTTGATGACATATTACCATCCATTCGGAATCGGCTATGAAATTATGTCGGGTTTCCTTCCGATATACCGCGAGAGTTGACACGTCTCTCATTTTATTCCACAGCCACAACATACTACATCTCATAATTCATGCATATTTATCTACTCAAGGGCCACAACATGCATTTCAACATGACAATCATGCAAGTAATATTTAATAAATAATACAAAAAAAACGAGGTGTGAAAGATACCCTCAGGTCTAACCTTTTTGCCAACTTTCAGGCTTGCGTTTCACGGACGTCGGAAGGGTACAGCTCCTCAACTTCTCCGGTTCACTGGTTTAGCATCCTAGCTCACTGCTTTGCTGTTTTGCTTGCGGTTCGAACTCCATTCTGCTCCTGTTCAGCCTCTGTTTTGCTGCTCACTGCTCAGGCCACTGTTTTGACGTTTCAATGAACTGTTCCAAGTTTGTGTGGTTCTTAGTGCAGTTGTGTGTGATTATTTTAAGGATTATGATTGCAGTCTCTTTATGTTACTGTTTTTAAGATTTTTAGGCAATGTATTAAGTGTATTTTGCTGCCTGTTTTAGGGGTTAAATTACTGCTGTTTGGGCGTGATTTAGGGACTGGTTTGGGTCAGTTTTGGTGGGAAGGGGGCTGCTGTTCGGGGGTACTTTAGTGGCTGTTGGGGCGTGTTTAGGCTGTCGTTGGGGGTATATTTTTCGGTGATGTGTGGAGACTTAGGGGGTGCTATTTTCAATGGTGATTAGGAGTTGTTTTGGTGGTTGGAGTGGGGTGAATGGCTATTGTGTTTTCGGTAATATGAGAGTGTTTGAGGGTTTGTTGTTTTCGGTAATGTGAGGGTGGGGGTGAAGAGAGTTGTTTGTTATATGTGTATGAGCTAGGGGTGGAAATTCTTTTTTTTTTTGTTTGTGATGGGCGTGAACTAGCCGAGTGGGATGGCTTGGAGAGGTGTGGTTATATAGAGAAAGGCTAGGGCTTCACCTTGTCTCACAGGAAGGGATTTGGTGCATTAAAAGGAGGATTTGATTTGGTGTTGAGCAAGGAAAGTCAGGATTGAGGGGGGACAAATCTTGGCTAGATTAGGAAGTCAATATCTTTAATTGTTATGATTGATTTTAATTAGGCATGAATCTTTTAATTTAGTATGTGATTTGTTTAGTTAGGAAGTTAATATATTTGATTTATCTTCATTAGGTATGATTATATTTGTGTTTTATTTAATTGGTAAATGGTTTAAATAATTTATTTAATATTAATATTTAATTTAATTAAATTGGGATGTGTTTTATGGGCTTTGGGGAGCTAATTGGGCTGGGGTGCGAGGTAGTAGCAGCAAAACCAGAAAAACACGACGCCGTTCGAACGCCAATTCGAACGCTACACGAACGTCTGCAATCTGCCTAACGTTCGAACGAAGTAACGAACGCAGCACTAACAAAGACAATGAGCTTGTGAAATGGACTTGATGACGTACTTATTTCGAATTTCCCCTTCCGACCTCTGTTTCCCGCAATATTCTTAGCTAAAAAGGTAGTGCCTCTAACTGAGACTCATCATCGGGTTTCACATGCTAAAATGCAATGCCTACAGTCGCCCCCACTTTGATGGGACTTGTGCAGTGTGTGACTTTGAACAATCCTATCAAATTTATGACAGCATTTTTCTACTTACCTGGCTCGCTAGCTGTCACTTGACTTACCATGTGTTGAGTTGAGTTGATTTGGTGGTGAGGTGCTGCGACCCCTGGTTCATTCCCGAACCGTGCTCCATTTTTAGAGCGCCATTTTCGGCATCTTTTGTGTGTGTGCTCCATTTTGGAGCGCCATTTCCGGCATTTGCTGTGTGTGTTCCATTTTGGAGCGCCATTTTCGGCATCTGTTGTGAGTGCTCCATTTTGGAGTGCCATCTTCGGCGTCTGTTGTGAGTGCTCCATTTTGGAGTGCCATTTTCGACATCGGTTCTGAATGCTCCATTTTGGAGTGCCATTTTCGGCATCGGTTGTGAATGCTCCATTTTGGAGTGCCATTTTCGGCGTCTGCTATGTGTGCTCCATTTTGGGGCGCCATTTTCGGCATCTGTTGTGGTAGCGGTCCATTTCCGAACTGTGCTGTGCGAGATTGTGGCTCCTTTTTGAACCGTTACTTGAGGAGATGGTCTTTGCTGCTATAAACCTGCGAACACAAAACAAACATTGCATGTATGTGATATGATGTAGCAACCTATCCATGTTTATGTAGTATATTCCGATGGGTTAGGCCTTCCTTGGTCCATTTCCGAACCGTGCTCCATTTTGGAGTGCCACTTTCGGCGAGATGTGAAAGTAGTCCATTTTCAAACCATGCTCCATTTTCGGAGTGCCCTTTTCGGTGAGATGAGATGATGGTCCATTTCGAACCGTGCTCCATTTTCGGAGTGCCATTTTCAGCGAGATGTGATAATGGTCCATTTCCGAACCGTTACTGATAATTATGTGGGCCCCGCCCCCAGAGTACTATACCCGACAGAACTAATACTGAACCAATGTGGGCCTCGCCCCCCAGAATGCCATACCCAGCAGAAACTGATGCTGACATGGGCCTCGCCCCCAGACCGAGACTGATATGGGTCTCGCCCCAAACTGATACTGATATGGCCTCGCCCCAAGACTGATACTGATGTGGGCCTCGCCCCCAACTGATACTGATATGGGCCTTGCCCCTAGACTGATACTGATATGGGCCTCGCCCCCAGACTGATACTGATATGGGCCTCGCCCCCAGACTGATACTGATATGGGCCTCACCCCAAGACTGATACTGATATGGGCTTGCCCCCTACACTGATACTGATATGGGCCTCGCCCCAGAGTGATGCTGATGTGGGCCTCGCCCCCAAGCTGATACTGATATGGGCCTCGCCCCCAGACTGATATTGATATGGGCCTTGCCCCCAGACTGATACTGATATGGGCCTCGCCCCAATACTGATACTGCTATGGGCCTCGCCCCAAGACTGATACTGATATGGGCCTCGCCCCAAGACTGATACTGATACGGGCCTCGCCCTAGAGTGATGCTGATGTGGGCCTCGCCCCCAAGCTGATACTGATGCGGGCCTCGGCCCTGAGACTCATCCCCAAACTGTAACTGATGTGGGCCTCAGCTACTAAACTGATGCTGATGTGGGCCTCAACCCTAGGATTCATCCCCAAACTGATACTGATTCATTTCTAAAACTGACTGTACTGTTGTTGCTCCCGAAGATTCCCCGTGTTCTAAACATCACTGAATTTCATAGTGCCAAGGTTGAATGTTTTTCTCAAATAACTCATATTGCAGAAGAGATTCAGCGAAATAATGTCTTTATTATCATTTAAAAATGATTCGAACATGTAGACTAAGTCAATGTCTATATTAAAAATGCATGATCAAATAGACTATGAGGGATGATTTCATCATTCGCAATATTGCCTTCTTTCTTGGCCTATGGTTCTCCACCGTTGTCATCCCCTATTCCTATGAATGAGCTGAGTGGTCGAGAGTTGGAGGACAAGGGTTCCGGGTAGGCCAGAGTTGATCATGTAGTGGGTAGGGGATTTCTGTGTGCGTTGGGTTGTTCTCTTTCTGGGTCAGGTATTTGTGAGCATCGATGAGGTTTTGGATTTCATGCCTAAGGCGGGTGCAGCTGTCAGTTTCGCGGCCTCTCCTCTGATGGAAGTGACAATACAAGCTTAGGTTAAGGTTGGGTGGTATAGGATCTGGAAGTGGTTTTGGCTCTAAGGGTTTAGGAGTCATTGTCCCTTCAACTTCTCAAGCACCTTCGATAACGGATTCCCCAGGTTAGAGAAATGCCGATTCTTGACGGTAGCGACCTCGGCAGTAGCGGGCTTGGTCTCAGAAGGCCCCCCAAAAGTTCTTCTATTCTGGCCATAAAACTTTCTGTTTTCAGCCTCTTCTTCCTCAATATCCATGACAGTTTCCCTCAACTGTCGAAAATCAGAAATCATCGAAGTCATCCTCCTCAGCTTACTATAAATAGAGGGCTTGGTGCCCTTGATAATCATCTAATTTGGTCTTTCTCTGAAGGCCGAGTCTGCATTTTCAAAAGCTGGCTTCTCCAGCGATCCACATACTCTTGAAACTTTCCTCTGGCTTCTGCTTAGTGTTCTCCAAATCACGGAGTGACAAGTCAATTTCTAAGTCTGTAACATACTGCTTCAGAAAAGCATCAGCTAGTTCCTTCCAATCTTCCTTAACCTTCTTCTCAAGGCTATGATACCAAACCACAAGTGCCCCCTCGAGTGACATCCCAAACATCTTTTGGACTTGGCGTTGTGATAGGCCCATTGAACTCATGACTGAGACATATTGCTGCAGATGGACCCTCGGTTCTCCGTTCCCATTAAACTTGGCCATGCCGGGCATTTTAAACTGAGCTGGCAGCTGTTCTCCGAAGGTCATTGCCTTATAATCTAGCAAATCCTCGTTCTTACCCTTCATTTTGTGGGTAACTGTTTCAACCTGATCCCGAAGCTTCTGAAATTCTGCCCGAGACCAATCACTGCCTGTTGCATATTCTTCCATGTCATCATCAAAAGTGGGGACATCATCCCCCAACCCATTCGAAGGCTCATCACGCCTCACATTCTCAGAATTTCCCCGGCACGGGGCACAGCCATATTTGTCATGGCATCAGTCAAGGCTTGCAACTGTTCAGTAATCTTGGCGAAGCCATTTTCCAACTGATCTATCCGGGATACCTCAATATCTGATTCACTCATGTATGTTCTCAGTATTTTGGTGAGTCTTCCCGTTTTTCTAACCCAACGGGAATCTATGATGGCTTTTAGAACACAAGGTTAACATGATGTATGTATGCATGTAGTGCATGAGATGCATGTAACATATATAACATACTAAATCAACTAAAATTCTCAAACAAATCGGCCCGTTATCATTTTAGAATCTTTCGGGCTAATTGTCATAGGAGTGAACCCATCCCAGTTTAAATGGCCCAATGAGTTCACATCTCATGACAAAGTGCCCGACTAAACCAAATGGTAACGTTCCGAACACAATCACAAAGTGGCCCATCAATCACTTAGAAGCCTTTAGCCCAATAGTCATGAAATACGTTCTTGTCCCAGTTTAAATGGCCAACAAGCCCATATCCCATGACAAATGGTCCAAATGGATTCAAACGACGATGTTCCCAAACACAAGCATAGAATAAAGATGATGCAAACATGACATAATAATTTATACATAATGGCCTATCAACATTTCAGAAGTTTTGGCCTAATAGTCATAAGGTGCGAACTTGCCCCAGTTTAAATGGCCCAGCAAGCCCGCATTTCTGACAATAGTCCAACTGCATCCAAATGAGGATGGTCACAAGCACATATTCAAGGAATAATTGTTACTTTAGCCAACCCGGTCTATGGGTGGGTTAGCAATAGTATAGACAAAGGCTCTCACCGGTGAAGGATGGCCCACAACTAGGTCTCCCAACTCAAGGGTTCGAGCAACCAAGTGAGCGCACCCTTTTTTATACACTAAGGTACGTGCCAATGAGCTATGGTGTGTGACGGACTGTCAAATGGATTTCCCGTTGTAGATTCCCCAGAGGAATGTGGAGCGAGGCTCCTTAAATACCCAAGCCTTTAGGCTCTTATCGCTTGGTGTCAGGAATAAACAACGAGTCCTCCAAATTAGTCCATCACAATAGGCTACGAGTAGATGGCTATCTAGGTGCCTTCACAGCTTTTCCTTCTAGAAAGGTAGTGAATGAAAGAGACACACCAAACCATTACCTAGCCTCAAAATGTCTTTGATTAAACCCTCACTTTATCCACTATAGACACGGTCAATTAAAACATAAATCCAAACATCACAAGAAAATATTTCGGGGCCGATTCTCTATCCCCAGTGGAGTCGCCAGACTGTGGGAACACAGAAATCTGGGTGACACATGCTGTCCCGGGCTCGCGGCCCGGTCGGGAGTACGGAGTAGCCACGGGGGACTAAACCGGAGAATAATGGAGTCGCCACCCGGTGTGAACCGGGAAAATAAGATTTAAGGCTGCACTCACCCCTCGCAAGGGAAAACCTCAAACCATTGGGTTCGGAATGGTCCCTTACTTATGCCACTTGTAATGACAGGATTTATGTAATAATTTAATCAAGCTTAAGTAGCATTTATTTCCAAGAGTATCATGCTTCTAAATTCACGGGTACAAAATAAAACTTATACATACATTTCACATATATCTCACATCTAAGAACACATGCCTGAAAATACCTCAAAGTAACAACGAACTACAACTTCATTCAGTATATCATATTCATGAAAAACAAGCATACATAATAACCGCACAAGCATACATGTGAGCACTTTTCCAAGTGATACATGGAATTGTATCCCAAGTACAGACCGCATTACCGTCCATTCGGAATCGGCTACAGAATTTATGTCTGGGTTTCCATCCGATATATCACAAGAAATAATACTCCAAAGTTATCATGGCATAGGTATATGAATCGTAATGCGTTAAATCAAGACTAAGGCAAATGACGCAACTAATGGAATAAACATGCTTTTCATTATTATGTGCACAAAGATAAGAATGACTATGTGTGGTTCCATAAAAAAATCACCTAAGAAACAACATGGGATTGAACAATTATACATGCATGATGTTCTCAGTTAGTGTCGTCGGTTCGTGTAGCGTTCGTAACGCGTTCGAACGGTAAACAGAAGGTTCGCGTTCGTATGGCGTTTGATAACGCGTTCGAACGGAAATGAAACAGAATGCTCACGTTCGTATGGCGTTTGTTAACGCGTTCGAACGGAAATGAAACAGAATGCTCACGTTCATATGGCGTTCGTGAACGCGTTCGAACGGAAATGAGACCTGATGCATGATAAGGCAAAATGCATACGCGTTCGAGTTACGTTCGTAAACGCGTTCGAACGGGAACAGACCTGATGCATGAAATGGGACGCAATACATAAATAACAAAATAAAGGGGCGCGGCGAAGTACTGCCGTAAAGGTGGCCTTTTGGGGCTCTTGGTCTCTCAAAGAGAGGACCTTTAGACCATCATACTAAGCCCATGCACATCACATCACAACACATGAAATAAAGACAATAAAAGTGTAGGACTTCGTATGCCCAATTGAACGTACATTCAACCCAAACACACTTCGTCCAGCGCGGAAAATAGTGTCACAAAGGTGGCCTTTTAGGCTCTTCGTCTTCAAATAGAGGACCTTTGGACTAACTCACTAAGCCCATGCGCTCGATCGCATCATACATACAAAAATAAAGACAATCATATCAAAACCAAGTATGCCCGATTGAACACATCTTACATCCAATCCGAACACACATCAACCGGCGCGGAAAAGCATCGTGGTAAAGGGTTTTATCCCCTCCCCATAAGGGATCTTTCATTCCACTTACTAAGCCCATGCGCTTGATTGAACCATGCATAAAAAGATATAGACAATAATATCAAACTAAGTATGCCCGATTGAACGTATCTTGCATCCAACCGAACACACATCAACCGGCGCGGCAATCATCGTGGTAAATGGCTTTAACCCCTCCCCTAGGGGATCTTTCATTCCACTTACTAAGCCCATGCGCTCGATTGAATCATGCATAAATAAACAACATACAGAATTCAAGTGACGAAAAATAAACAAAAGCAACACAAACAAAAGAGGGTGCCGTTTACTCAAGCGGTACGTGGAGTTGTGTCCCGAGTACAGATTATATTACCATCCATTCGGAATCGGCTATGAATTTTATGTCCGGGTTTCCATCCGATATACCGCGAGAGTTGACACGTCTCTCATTTTATTCCACACAGCCACAACATATACTACATCTCATAATTCATGCATATTTATCTACTCAAGGGCCACAACATGCATTTCAACATGACAATCATGCAAGTAATATTTAATAAATAATACAAAAAAAAACGAGTGTGAAAGATACCCTCAGGTCTAACCTTTTTGCCAACTTTCAGGCTTGCGTTTCACGGACGTCGGAAGGGTACAGCTCCTCAACTTCTCCGGTTCACTGGTTTAGCGTCCTAGCTCACTGCTTTGCTGTTTTGCTTGCGGTTCGAACTCTCGTCTGCTCCTGTTCGGCCTCTGTTTTGCTGCTCACTGCTCAGGCCACCTGTTTTGACGTTTCAATGAACTGTTCCAAGTTTGTGTGGGTTCTTAGTGCAGTTGTGTGTGATTATTTTAAGGATTATGAATGCAGTCTCTTTATGTTACTGTTTTAAGATTTTTAGGCAATGTTTTAAGTGTATTTTTCTGCTGTTTTAGGGGTTAAATTACTGCTGTTTGGGCGTGATTTAGGGACTGGTTTGGGTTAGTTTTGGTGGGAAGGGGGCTGCTGTTCGGGGGTACTTTAGTGGCTTGTTTGGGGCGTGTTTGGGCTGTCGTTGGGGTATATTTTTTGGTGATGTGTGGAGGCTTAGGGGGTTGCTATTTTTCGGTGGTGATTAGGAGTTGTTTTGGTGGTTGGAGTGGGGTGAATGGCTATTGTGTTTTCGGTAATATGAGAGTGTTTGAGGGTTTGTTGTTTTTGGTAATGTGAGGGTGGGGGTGAAGAGAGTTGTTTGTTATTGTGTGAGCTAGGGATTGGAAATTCTTTTCTTCTTTTTGTTTGTGATGGGCGTGAACTAGCCGAGTGGGATGGCTTGGAGAGGTGTGGTTTATATAGAGAAAGGCTAGGGCTTCACCTTGTCTCACAAGGAAGGGATTTGGTGCATTAAAAGGAGGATTTGATTTGGTGTTGAGCAAGGAAAGTCAAGGATTGAGGGGGGACAAATCTTGGCTAGATTAGGAAGTTATATCTTTAATTTGTTATGATTGATTTTAATTAGGCATGACATCTTTTTAATTTAGTATGTGATTTGTTTAGTTAGGAAGTTAATATATTTGATTTATCTTCATTAGGTATGATTATATTGTGTTTTATTTAATTGGTAAATGGTTTAAATAATTTATTTAATATTTAATGTTTAATTTAATTAAATTGGGATGTGTTTTATGGGCTTTGGGGAGCTAATGGGCTGGGGTGCGAGGTAGCAGCAAAACCAGAAACACCGACGCCGTTCGAACGCCAATTCGAAGGCTACACGAACGTCCGCAATCTGCCTGACGTTCGAACGAAGTAACGAACGTAGCACTAACGAAGATAGTGAGCTTGTGAAATGGACTTGATGACGTACTTATTTCGAATTTCCCATTCCGACCTCCGTTTCCTGCAATATTCTTAGCTAAAAAGGTAGTGCCTCCAACTGAGACTCATCATCGGGTTTCACATGCTAAAATGCAATGCCTACAACACCTTACTTGTATCTAATTTCTTTTTACTTATTGTTTTTGTTTTCTTTTGTTTCAGGTTCTCAGACATTACATGAGACGAACCAGAAGCTTTGAAATCCGACCGCTTGACCCAGAGATTGAAAGAACTATCAGACAGTTGAGAAGGGAAAGGCGAGAAGGCCAAGAATCAATCATAAACATCGAACCTGAACCTTTGGAGGTTACAACCCCAATTCACATTCGAGACAGAAATATTCTGGTGGTTGACGGTCTCATTTCCTATATTGTACTTCCTCATTTACCAGCAAATACATGTGACATCAAAACATGCATTCAGATGATTCAGCAGTCAGTTCAGTTTGGGGGGAATGCAACTGAAGATCCTAATGCCCACATCAGCAACTTCCTGGAAGTTTGCGGTACTTTCAATTACAACCGAGGAGCTGAAGAAGCAATAAGACTGCATGTTTTCCCATATTCCTTAATATACAGAGCAAAAGCTTGGCTACATTCACTACCAGCAGGTCCTATCGCAACTTGGAATAATCTAGCCACCAAATTCCTTGCAAAGTATTTTCCACCAGCCAAAACAGCAAAACTGAGGAATGACATCACATTCTTTGTACAACATGACTCGGAAACTCTCTACGAAGCTTGGGAAAGGTACAAGGATTTGCTCCGAAAATGTCCTCACCATGAGATTCCAAAATGGCTTCAAGTCCAAACTTTCTATAATGGACTTTCTGGACTGATGAGAACCACAATTGATGTTGCTGTTGGAGGAGCTTTGATGGCAAAAGGAGAAGATCAAGCCTGAGACCTAATCGAAGAAATGGCCAACAATAATTCTTTGTGGCCAACAGAAAGGAGCATGATCCAAAGAATTACTGGAATTTATGAAGTTGGAGCAATACAACAATCAACGCCAAACTAGATCAGATATGCAAATTCATGGAGACTCTTAGAACGCAAAGCAACATTGGATCCACAAGTTCACAATATGGAGGAGCACCAGAACCAAACCAACTTGAAGAGACGGTGAATTTTGTCAATAATTTCAATAGACATGGAAACAATCCATATTCCAACACCTATAACCCAGTGTGGAGGAATCATCCCAATTTTTCATGGAGCAACAACTCAGGGAAAAAGAACTATCCACCATCTGGATTCTAACAGCAGATTAAAGTCCAGGAGTTTGAAAATGAACCAGAAATGAAAGAATGGATTGCAGAGATGTTCCAATAGCAACAAGCAACATATGATGCTATGTTTCAAAGCCGATCAGCCTATATCAAAGCACTAGAGAATCAAATTGGACAACTGGCCAATGCTCAGAGTTACAGACCGCCAGGAAATATTCCCAGTAACACAGAACCAAATCCAAGGAACCGAGAGAATGAGCAATGTCAAGCCATTACTTTGAAAAGCGGTACTGAGATCAACAAAGATGTTGGAATCAAGGCATCTATTGAAGAAATTCCAAAAGATGCAGTCCCACAGATGGAGGAAAAATAAGCAAAGGAAAAAGAAGCAAAGGAAAAAGATCAAATCACTCCACCTCCACCTTTTCCACAGCGTCTTCAGAAAAACAAACAAGACAAGCAGTTTGCTCGATTCTTGGAGGTTTTCAAAAAGCTGCATATCAACATCCCATTCGCAGAAGCATTGGAAGAAATGCCCACTTATGTCAAATTCATGAAAGTCATTCTTTCACGGAAACGGAGATTGAGAGATTACGAGACAGTTGCATTGCGGAAGAATATAGCGCCATCATTCAGAGGAAGCTTCCCCCGAAGTTGAAAGATCCTGGCAGTTTTACTGTCCCATGCACCATTGGAGAACATTATATCGGTAAGGATTTATGTGACTTAGGTGCTAGTGTTAATTTAATGCCTTTTTCTATTTACTGGAAATTACAAATTGGAGAAGCAATGCCTACCTCAGTCTCTCTGCAACTTGTTGATCGAACACTCGCATTTCCGAGAGGTGTTGTTGAAGATGTGCTGGTCAAAGTTGACAAACTCATTCTCCCAGCAGATTTCATTATCCTTGACATGGAAGAAGACAAAGATGTACCTATAATCCTAGGGAGACCATTTTTGGCTACAGGTTGAACTGTTATTGATTACAAAAAGGAGAACTAACCATGAAAGTACAGGACCAAGAAGTTACCTTCAATGTTTTCAAAGCCATGAAATTCCCGAGTGATGAAAAGGAGGAAGAATATTTCAGAATTGATGTTGTTGATAGTATCATTCAGGATACTGATACAATTCCCACAGATAAACTTGAAGCTTGCATCACCAACATGACTGACAGCGAGCTAGATGCTGAAATTCTGGAATGTATCAACTATATTGACAAGCCATTCCGCTTCAAAATAACACCACAAGTGGAAAGTCTAGAACTACCAAAAAAGGATTGGATCAAGCCCTCAATTGAAGAACCACTGCAGCTGGAGCTGAAGTTACTTCCAAGCCATCTCAAGTGCCAGAGAACGGGAAATATTTCGAGGAGAAATGAAGGACCTTTGCAAAACATTCTGGAAGTGGAGGTATTTGATGTGGGGGGAATTGATTTTATGGGACCATTTGTTCCATAATTCGGAAACATGTACTGGTTGCAGTAGACTAAGTCTCCAAATGGGTTGAAGCAATTGCACTGCCATCCAATAATTCAAAAGTGGTGATCAAATTCCTTAAAAAGAATATCTCCACTCGCTTCGGAACACCTCGAGCAATTATCAGCGATGGTGGCACATATTTCTGCAAAAAATATTTTGATGCACTCCTATCCAAATATGGAGTTACTCACAAAGTTTCCACTGCTTACCATCCACAGTCAAATGGGCAAGTTGAAGTTTCAAATAGGGAAATCAAAAGAATCTTGGAGAGAACCGTTGGATCAACAAGGAGGGATTGGTCTACAAAATTGGATGACGCATTATGGGCCTACCGGACAGCTTACAAGACACCCATTGGTATGTCCCCATATTGAATGGTGTTTGGGAAAATGTGCCATTTGCCAGTTGAGCTTGAACACAAGGCATACTGGGAACTGAAGAAGTTGAATCTTGATCCACAAGTTGCATGAGAGAAAAGACTTCACCAACTCAACGAATTGGAGGAATTTCACCTACAGGCTTATAAGAATGCCAGATTATACAAAGAAAATACCAAAAAATGGCATGATCGAAAAATAGTGCGCAGACAATTGGAACCAAGGCAACATGTGTTGTTATACAATTCAAGGTTGAAACTTTTCCCTGGAAAGTTGAAATCAAGGTGGTCAGGTCCATTTGTGATCACTCGGGTTTTACCATATGGAGCTGTTGAGTTACTTGATCCCAACACCAACGAAACATTCAAAGTTAACAGTCAGCGTGTTAAACACTACTGAGGAGAAACAATTGAACGAAAAAAATAAAGTGTCACACTTTCAGATCCAGCCTAATGTTCGGGCAATCACGTCTAGCTGACGACGTTAAACTTAGCCCTAGCTGAGAGGCAACCCACGTAATTTGTGTATATATTCAGATTTGGTGTGTTTTATTTTTGTGTGTTTAGTTTTTACAGGTTAAGTCATTTCAGGATGGAAGAAGTTCTCGCAGATCTTCACAAGCAATTTCATTCTCTCCCTCAAAAATCTCTGATGAAAGTTTACAAATCTCGCATGGAAAAGATGAGACTACTGATGATCAAAGGTATTCCTACTGATATTCATTGGATTATTGAAGCACGGGTCTGATTGGCAAGTGAGTCCTCTGACTCTTTTATTTCACATTTGCCTGGTTTAGGAAGAAGCACCTACGCTAAAAAGAGAAGAGCTAAAAGAATGGGTGTATGTTATCAATGTGCTCGTATGTTTTGTGATACTCGTTGTCGTTCTTTAGGAATGGTGTCTGATAACCGTGAAGATAATATTAATTTCATTATGGATGGCTTGAGTAAGGAGTCTTTGGATGACATATCTTAAACTCTTGAGACGCATCCTAGTGGATATGTGTATCACGAAATTCGCGTGTTAGATACACAATTCCAAAAAGAAAGACAACAGTTAAATCTCTGGAATCTGACTCAAAAAGACCCTGTTTGCCAATTTATAAGGAAATTAGATGGGAAGCTTGTCATTGACGCATATACGTCAATCAAGCTGTAAATTATTGTAAATATTATATCTATTTGTCTTTTCCTAATAATTGTGATTTGTTTTGTTATTTTCTTTTATTTTCTTTGACAAGATCCATACCTTTTTGACTATCACGATTTATTTTACTGTTTAACTAATAATTGTCATTTGGTAGGTACTAGTGCTATTATTTTTACTCACTCTTTTCAGGTGTTATAAATTCAATTCATCATTCAACTTTTGAAGGCATCCAGATAAAAATGGAAGCCAATTCAAGAAGACGTGTTGAAAAAATTTGTGTGTTTTTCGGTACTAGTGTTGGTGTTAAACCAGAATACGTAGCGGCAGCACATGAATTGGGTCGAGTCTTAGCTGCAAGGAATATGCACTTAGTATATGGCGGTGGCAATCTTAGACTTATGCGGATCGTTTCAAAGGCTGTACAGGAAGGAGGCAGTAAGGTCTTGGTAATCATCCTAAAACCCTTGGCGGAGGCAAATCTTATTGGACCATCAAACGGAGAAGAACTGATCGTGTCAGGTATGTCTGAACGACTGGTAGAAATGATTAACCGTGCTGATGCTTTTATTGCTTTGTCAGGTGGATTGGGCGAACTTGAACATACACCAGAAACCGCTTGGACTGTACAATATTGATGGATTTTATGATTTTCTTTGTGTGTTTCTTGATGATGCCCGGAGAAATGGGTTCGTGTCAAAACCGGTAAAAGAACTCCTCTTCACTACCAGAACTGCCCCATATTTAATTGACCAAATCTTAGACTTTGAACCACAAATTGACCCTATCATTTCAAAGATAAACTGGTCCAAGAACGATCGTGGTAAGAGGCGTCAGATTAATCTGGATCTTAACCTTTAACTTTTCATTTAGATGTAGAATTTCAGCTAACCAGGTACTCTTCTTATACTTTTTAAGACATTGGGGACAATGTCTCATTTAGGTTTGGGGGAGGGGATTAATTGACTAGTATCTTGTTTTTATTTTGTTGTGTTATTTTTAGTCCAAAATTTTTCGAAAAATACAAAAAAATTGAAAACTTTTACAAAAAATCAAAAACATATTTTGTGTTTTTGTGTTTTTAATTTGATTAATCAGGTGAAATTGGTGAGAGATAGCTCTGTAAGGAGTTTTCACTCCTGAGACGTATCTAAACCTATTTCGGAACAAGTTAATTTTTGTTTATTTCATTTTGAATTATTTAATTTGTGAATTCTCCATAAAACCGACTAAAATGGATCTTCATATGCTCAGTTGGCAGGTATTATCTGTTGGACAATTATGACCCATAACATCACTATTTGTACAAAACATTGTGTTGTTGTACAAATTAACTATGTGACAAAGGAAATTGCTCTTTTATCATTTGTAATTAGATTACTGGGATACATAAATGATAAAAGTCCATATGATTAGTTCCGGATTGATAAGATATGAGACAGTATCAATTCATGAAGGTTTAATCATTAAAACATCCCTAGTCGGAGTATTATCGAGATTGGAAATTGAAATACGCAATATGACGTATACTATGCCTGATACAGATTACATATTCCTTTAAGAATATTTCTGGAGAATTGGGTAGGCATGGTGCTTTACTAGAAGCCAACCATGTCTTATAAATCGGTAAAAACCTAGTACTAGGTACGTACGTGTTCGGATAGTCCGACGACCAGATTTACTGCCAACATATTTGGGGATCTCATGGGTCGCTTCCCGAAGATTTATCGATGACGTATGACTCGCACATAATGAATATGGGATTATTTAGTAGAGAGAGAAAATTAATCTAGGATTAATTACGAAGATATTTTATCTGGGATAAAATTTTATTTAAAAGGGAAAGAACGATTAATTTGGAATTAATCGATAAAATACTATATTCGATATATTAAACGAAATTAGATTTCGACGTGGAATTAAAATTGGATTTTAATTCGGGCAAACGAGTTAATTTATAATCAATTCACTAGCGACATGAATAGTAATTTTGCTAGGCATAATTATTTAATTAAATTTGATTTAATTACGTCGCAACGGAAAATTCGTTAATTCGGAATTAGCGAACCCGAGCCCGGGAGTGTTTGCGGGACCACTCGCATTTAGAATCAAGTGGGGCCCACAAGTCACATCACGCTTCACATCACTAGTCAACTTTATCACTTTAATGTGATGGAAGTTGTTGGTTGATGGTTGAGTGTGGAACACACTAAAGTGATGGCTTGAAAGACATTTACCATTTTTTTTTATTTTGGTATTTGACTTTCATTTTGTGTATTAGATTACACAACACACACAACACTCATCTCTCTCTCTCTCCCTTATTCGGCCAAGGAGCCATTTTTCTCTCTATTGCTTCTCTTTGCCGAGAACAACGATGATGAACAAGGAAAGATTTGTGGCAAATTTTTCCATGATGCTAGCACATCCAAGGGGTCTTACAAAGGTGATAGGGAAACCCATTCATGAGCATGGAATCACACACAAAGCTTGGAGCTTGGAGAGCACAAAGAAGAAGCTTGGCCGAGAGTCATCCATGGAGGAAAAGCTTGAAGAAATTTTTGTGTTTCATCGCATCGCAAATCCGATCAAAGTGAGTATTTCCGCAATTTTACTTTGTTGTATTCACATGTTTCATATCTTAATTTGATCTTGGGAAGACCTAGAAAACCTAACATTGGTATCAACAGCATTGATTAAGCATGAAATTGAATTAGGGTAAAATTTGGGTAAAATTGATTTGAGCATGATTTGATGAAATTGATTGTTTGAATATGCTTGAATGATGATAACTTAGAGTTATGCATTATCAACATTGTGTCGATTACGACGAAACCTTTTAATAGTTGTCATGGTTAAATCCATTTGGATAATGCTTGCTAATGCTGGATGTTTCATTTATGAAATATGGCAGCTGAACGTCAAAATCGCTTTCCTTAAACGGAAACCTTTAGGAGGATGTTTATAACATCCTGACAATTTTGTCGCACCAAAACAAGCAAACAAGGTTTGCAAGTTAATTCGATCCATGGATGGATTGAAGCAAGCATTGCGTTCTTGGAACTATCGTTTTGATGTAATCATAATGGTATATGATTTAATTCAAAACGAAATGATTCTTGTGTATATAAGGAGGTTAGTGGGAGCGCACTGACAATGACTGTCCTATATAATGATGATATATCATTTCTTGGAAATGACATTCCCATAATACAATCGGTGAAAGCTTGGCTTTTATAAAAATTCTCCATAGAATACTTGGGAGAGACAACTTTTACTCTAGGAATAAGGATCTACTGGGATAGATCTAAAAGTTATTGGCACTCTCCGAGAACTCGTACATTGAAATAAATGTACGCGACCTGGTTTCTCATGTGCTTTGAGCATATGGAGTCACAATCAGGCCAATCCAAGTGATAGTCACTGGATTGATGTTAAGAACATCCTTAAGTATCTTAGATGAACTAAGGATGCTTTCTTAGACTATGAAGAATGAGAACTTGAAGTGACTGGGTTCACTGTTGCAAGTTTCCTAACCAACAAAAACGACTATAAGTCGTAATGAAGGTATTATATAGTTTAACTAACGGAAGAGTGAGCTGAAGATCTTCCAAGCAAGACATTGTTACTGAATAAACAACACAAGCGGAATATTGATGCAGCTGAGGCATCAATAGAAGCACTTTGGATCTATAATAATCCTAATCAGATTAGGTATAGTTCTGTTAGCAGCTGAGCTAGGCTACAGCACAGGCTAAAGAATTAATGGTCTCATCAACGATCCAAGTATATACTTCAACTATTCATCTGATTCGTTCGGATCATATATCGTGGCGATGTGATGATCGAATAAATCGCATCAGCTGATAACATTACAAATCCGCTGACGAAAGCTTTTTCTCAGCAGAAGTTTGAGCAAACCGTACATAATTCAAGTGTAGGACACTTGAGTGATTGGCTATAGGCCAAGTGGGAGATTGTTGGACAATTATGACCAATAGCATCACTATTTGTACAGAACATTGTGTTGTTGTACAAATTAACTGTGTGACAAAGGAAATTGCTCTTTTATCATTTGTAATTAGATTACCGGGATACATAAATGATAAAAGTCCATATGATTAGTTCCGGATTGATAAGATATGAGACAATATCAATCCATGAAGGTTTAATCATTAAAACATCCCTAGTCGGAGTATTATCGAGATTGCACATCGATAATGCGGAATAGGCTAGTATTGCACATGTGCGCGTTGTGGGAGCATAACGGCATAGTTCTCATATATTTGGGTATATGATACTCATGCAAGTGTAATAGGAGTTTGTGTTTACCGATGGTACGGAAACAGCTTCGCTCTGGATAGACCCATCAGAATTCCATTGGTAGTATGACTATGTGTCTATGGAAGTTCGAATCAGGGTATGTGTATTTGGTCTTAACCTGAGACTTACACCGCTAATACTTACAACAATCAATATACTTTGGTTTTGGTCGTCCAGGGCTTTAACAGGTTCTGTGTACGCCTCTTCTGGGTATATTGAGAATCGTAGTGTATTGGGTGTGATGTCAAGATGGAAGTATCACTCCAGTCATATGAAGATGATGGTCACGTAGGATACGGAACTGGTGCTCTTATATACTGCAGTCATCGGGATAATATGACTAGGTCATGATTATCCGATTATAGAGACTCGTTACCAGAGATCCGATATGTGCTTCGTACGGGGCAGACACAATTCCAGCCCCAGGTCTAGCACGTGACATCTGATACTGGATCGCAATACGCAATATGATGTATACTACGCCTGATACAGATTACATATTCCTTTAAGAATATTTTTGGAGAATTGGGTAGGCACAGTGCTTTGCTAGAAGCCAACAATGTCTTGTAAATCAGTAAAAACGTAGTACTAGGTACGTACGTGTTCAGATAGTCCGACGACCAGATTTACTGCCAACATATCGGGGATCTCATGGGTCGCTTCCCGAAGATTCACCGATGACGTATGACTCGCACATAATTAATCTGGGATTAATTAGTAGAGAGAGAAAATTAATCTAGGATTAATTACGGAGATATTTTATCTGGGATAAAATATTATTAAAAGGAGAGAACGATTAATTTGGAATTAATCGAATAAAATAATAAATTCGATATATAAACGAAATTAGATTTCGACGCGGAATTAAAATTTGATTTTAATTCGGGCAAACGAGTTAATTTAGAATTAATTCGCTAGCGACATGAATAGTAATTTTGTTATGCATAATTATTTAATTAAATTTGATTTAATTACGTCGCAACGGAAAATTCGTTAATTCGGAATTAGCGAACCCGAGCCCGTGAGTGTTTGCGGGACCACTCACATTTAGAATCAAGTGGGGCCCACAAGTCACATCATGCGTCACATCACTAGTAAGCTTTATCACTTTAATGTGATGGAAGTTGTTGGTTGATGGTTGAGTGTGGAACATACTAAAGTGATGGATTGAAAGACATTTACCATTTTTTTTTTATTTTGGTATTTGAATTTCATTTTGTGTATTAGATTACACAACACTCATCTCTCTCTCTCTCCCTTATTCGGCCAAGGAGCCATTTTTCTCTCTATTGCTTCTCTTTGCCGAGAACAACGATGATGAACAAGGAAAGATTTGTGGCAAATTTTTCCATGATGCTAGCACATCCAAGGGGTCTTACAAAGGTGATAGGGAAACCCATTCATGAGCATGGAATCACACACAAAGCTTGGAGCTTGGAGAGCACAAAGAAGAAGCTTGGCCGAGAGTCATCCATGGAGAAAAAGCTTGAAGAAATTTTTGTGTTTCATCGCATCGCAAATCCGATCAAAGTGAGTATTTCCGCAACTTTACTTTGTTGTATTCACATGTTTCATATCTTAATTTGATCTTGGGAAGACCTAGAAAACCTAACATTGGTATCAAGAGCCTTGATTAAGCATGAAATTGAATTAGGGTAAAATTTGGGTAAAATTGATTTGAGCATGATTTGATGAAATTGATTGTTTGAATATGCTTGAATGATGATAACTTAGAGTTATGCATGATCAATTTGATGAAAATTGAATTGGATTAATTTTCCCCAAACTAGTAGGCTTGGCCGAAAGTTGTAGTATGCCCTAATGTCATGGTAATTTTGTTTTTTGATCATTGGATGAGTTGGAAGACATGGGATAAATTGATTTAGGATTTAATTGGATTGAAATCGAAATCAGATTTAAAAATCCATATATTGCCGTGAACAATAAGCATGGAAATGAATTGATTTTTTGATTCAATAATGTTGGACATGTGTTGATGATGAAGCATGATTAATTAGTGTAATTGGTATTTTGGAAATGTTAATTTGACTAATTAATTATGGCTAATGCACTTTAATTAATTTAATTGTGATAGTTGGAATATTGTGATTAAATTAATTGGGCTTAATTTGGAATTGGGCTTATAAAGTTGTATTTGGGCTTAATGTGCTTGGTTGGGCCAAGTTTGGTTTAGGTTAATTGGTTGGATCCAATTGGGCCTAAAACCATTTCCATAAAGTCCAAATATGATTAAATGGACCTTTAAAATTTTAATTGGGCCTAATGGGCCTAACTTGATTTTTGGCAAAAGGGTGATTCCTTATTGGGATTTGGTTGCCAAAGTTCATGCCTTATAAATTAATTGAAAGCCCATTGGACTTTAATTAAATTGACATTGGATGTTAATTGGGCTTTGAGACCCGTTTGGATTAGATTTAGAATCTAAGTCTCAAGGCTCATTAATAAAGTGTAATTATTTAATTTGGAATTTAATATAGAATTAGTATTGAATACAAATTAAATTGGATTTAATATTGTAGTTTGATATAATCAAGAATTCGTACTTTGAGTACTTATTCTTAAAAAAGAGTCGGACTCGCGCAAATCAAATCGTTGTTTGAATATTGGATGTTCATTAATTTCAGATTAATTAATTGGATTAGATTGATTGATAACATGTTTTGTGTGAATACATAGATGTGATGTATGAATAATGTATATCGGATGGATATTAGATGGTGAGGGCAATTTTGGAAATTGTGGTAATAAATTTAGAATTTATTAAATTGGACCTGCGTGTCCAGCCTATTACCTCTTGACTCTTTGTATTTCTCTTCTCACATATTCCCCTCAATGTAAATGAGGTTTCTTTAGAAGTGTTATGTAATTGGGTAGTAGTAAGAATTATGCTAGCGGGAGAGAGGAAATGGAGAGATTTGTTCTAGGAACAAGTTGTTTTAAATATCTATCCGCATATCATTATTAATTTATTTATCGCGCCTTATTATGCTTTTAGAATGCATGCTTAAGGGTGTATGATGAGACCTAATCAAAGATAATTAATTGGTTGCCAATTACGCAAAAAAACATCAACATATATTAAGCGTTTTTCCTTCCATTGAATGATTCATTCTCAAGATACAAGATTGGCACTGGTTTGTTGGCCAAAGTCAAGGCCTTTGTCCATCGCGGATGTGTTTGAATCATGAAGGCTTTGTTCCATATCACATGTCTTGTCCAAGTTGTGATTTGTTGGCCAAATTCAAGATCATTTCTTGTCCATCGACATCGATTACGAAGCTTTCCAAGGTCAAGGGGTTCCGCTTAACTGGAATCATTAAGTTTGTTGTGCCAAAGCCAAGACTTAGTTGATTCAGAGGAAAAAAGGTTATGGAATATTTTGGATATATTGGCATATATAAGATATATGTTTCGGACTTGAATGTCCACCTACTGGATCTAGGAATTGGATGGGATCCAATTGATCTTAGAGATCTACCTAGTTAAATATCATACAGCTTGTTGGCCAAAGTCAAGGTTGTGTTATTTAACGGGATCCTAGCCCACTAGGAAACAAGGTTTCCCGAGTACTCAACAGAGGGTTAGAGGCTCACCGAAAAATAGTGGGAGGCAAGTATTAAATTTGCAATTTCATTTAGATACTTGCCAATACGCGCTCATTTCATTTTTCGTCATTAATTTAAATATATATTAGTTGGACTAATATTTAATCATTGTTTTAATTAAACAGTTGGACTGTATTCAAACTACTTCAAATTATAATTGATTATATAATTGGATTATCGTAATCAATATATTTGAATTTAACCAATCAAATTATAGTTGATTATATAGTTAGACTATAGTAATCATTATATTTGATAGTACCGAAATCGTTGATTGGATAGTTGGACTATTGGAATCAAGATAACTGAAGATTAGCGTTTAAAACATAAACCTGGGTAAAAAATGTCTTTAAACGGTTCCAATTTTCATATTGGGAATAAAACCTCATGATAGTCCTGGGAACTGAGAAGTTATTCTATTTGATAGAACAACCTCTCGGGCCTACGCCCGAGTTGAGCAAATAGTAGAACATGATATTTGGAATATTCATGTGATGATAACTTTAGTGCTCAATCCATTATGCAAGATGCAGTGACACTTTAATTTAGTTGTCAAAATGAAGGATTAGATCCTTGCATCATGATGTTGAAATTAAAGATCTTCATAGATCTATTCTTAGATCTCAGAAGTAGAAATTGCATAAGAAGCTCTTTCGCTCACGTATGTCAGAGGGTACATCTGTCGAGCACTAGGTGTCGCAGATGATTGCTGACATTGATCAGCTAGGTTAGCTGGGCATTACCTACGTGGTCGAGACTACCAAAGATTTGATCTTATAGTCTTTACCCGAAAGCTGGGGCAGGTTCATTGTGAATCAAGAGTAAACTCTTGGAGAGTTGATGGCTATGCTCTAGGAAGCAGAGCCAGAGCTTCTAAAAGGGGCAAAGGCAAAATCATCACAGTCTTCTAGGAAGACAAATGACATATCCCAAGATGTCTGCCTAAACTGTGGCGAACGGGGTCACTGAAGCGTGACTGCCATATGGACAAGGCAGACATGAAGTAAGTGAAAAGAGGTAAGGCTCCGGCTTCAAGCATGTTTGTCATAAACATGTTCGCTACTAGTTTCAAAATTGGATTTTGATACTAGATGTGGTACATAGATATGTACTGATGTGCAGGATCTGCTGATAAACAGGATACTGGCTTCAAACGAGATTTATCTGCGAATCGGAAACGGGATGTGAGTCGTTGTTTTAGCCATAGAAACCTAAGTTTAGGAACTACCCTTTGGTATGTACTTAAATTAGGAAACTGTTATAATGTACCTAGTTTGACTAGAAACATTATCTCTATATCAGAGTATAACTCGTTGCGGGTATACCTTTATATTCTAGAACACTAAAGTGTTTTATTTTATAAAGATGATATTGAGATAAGCACATTAGATGTAAATAACAGTATTTATATTTTAAATATAAATGAATCTCAAACGTATGATATGACAAACAAATAGCTCAAACTGATTTGATCAGATGAAACTTATTTGTGGCATTGTTGTCTGGGACATATTAAACAAGACTCGTATATCCACACTTTTGAAGATTGCGTACTAGGAGAAATTTGATTCTATTCAAATGATGTCTACGAATCTAGTTTATTAGGCAAAGTGCCTAAAACATATTTTACTTGGTAAAAGTGCAAGTGCCATCGATCTGTTAGCCCTCGTTCATTGTGACATAAGTGGGCCCATGTCTAGCTAGGCTAGAGGTGGATATGAACACTTCGTAACCTTTACGGATGTAGCATCGCGTTATGGTTATGTGTTTCTTTTGAAACATAATCGGAAACTTTTGATAAATTCAAAGAGTTTCGACACGAAGTATAAAAACAGATCGGCAAGAGTATTAAAACTATCACGGTTAGGCCATGATGGAAATACTTAAGCAATAAGTTTCTCGACTATTTGAAAGAGTATAGTATTCTTTCACAGTGGACTCCTCCCGGAACACCTCAATTGAGCGGTGTGTCCAAACGGAGAAACCGAGTTTTGTTGGACATGATAAGGTTAATCATGAGTCGCTCTGAGCTACCATTTTCCTTCTAGGGATACGCATTTAACAGTGCAACACTTATTTTGAATAAGGTTCCATAAAAATTTGTTAGACAGATTTCATATTAGATATGAACAGGAAAGAAACCGGGTTTTCTCATTCTTGAAGATTTGGGTATGCTAGGCATATGTTTGGATGATACCAAACTAGAACCCAAATCGGATAAGTGTCTAATTTGTAGGTTATCCTAGGGTAACCAAAGTATAGTACATATACAACTCACAATAGAACAATGTCATTGTTGCTCGCCATGCGGTTTTCCTAAGAGGAATACCTATATGCAGTGGTAAGTGGGAGGAAAGTAAAACTCGATGAAAATCGGAGTAATACTGTTCCAGACACCGATTCCTTAATGGAACACAAACAGTTCATCAAGGATGAAACTGTACCACAATCTTCGAATACACAAGAACAATCGTAAGTCGGAGAGAGTCAGAAAACAACCTGGGAGGTATGGGTTTCTGATCTCACCTCATAAAGATGTCAATCTTTTTGAGGAATACCAACTAGCTACGTATGAGGAAGTGATACAAGGTATCGACTCCTTATTATGGCAAAGTGCCATGAAGTCCAAAATGGATTCCATGTATACCAACCAAGTTTGGACACTGGTTGATGTACCGGAAGGCATTGTGTCTATTGGTACTATATAAGTCTTCAAGGAAGACATACACGGATGGTAACATACCAACGTACAAAGCTGGGCTTGTAGCAAAAAAGGTATCGTTATCAACATTGTGTCGATTATGACGAAACCTTTTAATAGTTGTCATGGTTAAATCCATTTGGATAATGCTTGCTAATGCTGCATGTTTCATTTATGAAATATGGCAGCTGAACGTCAAAATCGCTTTCCTTAAACGAAAACCTTTAGGAGGATGTTTATAACATCCTGACGATTTTGTCGCACCAAAACAAGCAAACAAGGTTTGCAAGTTAATTCGATCCATGGATGGATTGAAGCAAGCATTGCGTTCTTGGAACTATCGTTTTGATGGAATCATAATGGTATATGATTTAATTCAAAACGAAATGATTCTTGTGTATATAAGGAGGTTAGTGGGAGCGCACTGACAATGACTGTCCTATATAATGATGATATATCATTTCTTGGAAATGACATTCCCATAATACAATCGGTGAAAGCTTGGCTTTCATAAAAATTCTCCATAGAATACTTGGGAGAGACAACCTTTACTCTAGGAATAAGGATCTACTGGGATAGATCTAAAAGTTATTGGCACTCTCCGAGAACTCGTACATTGAAATAAATGTACGCGACCTGGTGTCTCATGTGCTTTGAGCATATGGAGTCACAATCAGGCCAATCCAAGTGATAGTCATTGGATTGATGTTAAAAACATCCTTAAGTATCTTAGATGAACTAAAGATGCTTTCTTTGACTATGAAGAATGAGAACTTGAAGTGACTGGGTTCACTGTTGCAAGTTTCCTAACCAACAAAAATGACTATAAGTCGTAATGAAGGTACTATATAGTTTGAATAACGGAACAGTGAGCTGGAGATCTTCCAAGCAAGATACTGTTGCTGAATAAACAACACAAACGGAATATTGATGCATGTGATGCATCAATAGAAGCACTTTGGATCTATAATAATCCTAATCAGATTAGGTATAGTTCTGTTAGCAGCTGAGCTAGGCTACAACACAGGCTAAAGAATTAATGGTCTCATCAAAGATCCAAGTATATACTTCAACTATTCATCTGATTCGTTCGGATCATACATCGTGGCGATGTGATGATCGAATAAATCGCATCAGCTGATAACATTACAAATCCGCTGATGAAAGCTTTTTCTCAGCAGAAGTTTGAGCGAACCGTACATAGTTCAAGTGTAAGACACTTGAGTGATTGGCTATAGGCCAAGTGGGAGATTGCTGGACAATTATGACCCATAGCATCACTATTTGTACAGAACATTGTGTTGTTGTACAAATTAACTGTGTGACAAAGGAAATTGCTCTTTTATCATTTGTAATTTGATTACCAGGATACATAAATGATAAAAGTCCATATGATTAGTTTCGGATTGATACTGTCTCATATCTTATCAATCCGTGAAGGTTTAATCATTAAAACATTCCTAGTCGGAGTATTATCGAGATTGGACATCGATAATGCGGAATAGACTAGTATTGCACTTGTGCGCGTTGTGGGAGCATAACGGCATAGTTCTCATATATTTGGGTATAGGATACTCATGCAAGTGTAATAGGAGTTTGTGTTTACCGATGGTACGGAAACAGCTTCGCTCTGGATAGACCCCACAGAATTCCATTGGTAGTATGACTATGTGTCTATGGAAGTCCGAATCAGGGTAGGTGTATTTGGTCTTAACCTAAGACTTGCACCGCTAATACTTGCGACAATCAATATACTTTGGTTTTGGTCGTCCAGGGCTTTAACAGGTTCTGTGTACGCCTCTTCTGGGTATATTGAGAATCGTAGTGTATTGGGTGTGATGTCAAGATGGAAGTATCACTCCAGTCATATAGAGATGATGGTCACGTAGGATACGAAATTGGTGCTCTTATGTACTGCAGTCATCGGGATAATATGACTAGGTCATGATTATCCGATTATAGAGACTAGTTACCAGAGATCCGATATGTGCTTCGTACGGGGCAGACACAATTCCAGCCCCAGGTCTAGCACGTGACATCTGATACTGGATCGCAATACGCAATATGATGTATACTACGCCTGATACAGATTACATATTCCTTTAAGAATATTTCTGGAGAATGGGTAGGCACAATGCTTTGCTAGAAGCCAACAATGTCTTGTAAATCAGTAAAAACGTAGTACTAGGTACGTACGTGTTCAGATAGTCCGACGACCGGATTTACTGCCAACATATCTGGGGATCTCATGGGTCGCTTCCCGAAGATTCACCGATGACGTATGACTCGCACATAATTATCTGGGATTAATTAGTAGAGATAGAAAATTAATCTAGGATTAATTACGGAGATATTTTATCTGGGATAAAATATTATTTAAAAGAGAGAGAACGATTAATTTGGAATTAATCGATAAAATAATATATTCGATATATTAAACGAAATTAGATTTCGACGCGGAATTAAAATTGGATTTTAATTCGAGCAAACGAGTTAATTTAGAATTAATTCGCTAGCGACATGAATAGTAATTTTGCTATGCATAATTATTTAATTAAATTTGATTTAATTACGTCGCAACGGAAAATTCGTTAATTCGGAATTAGCGAACCCGAGCCCGGGAGTGTTTGCGGGACCACTCGCATTTAGAATCAAGTGGGGCCCACAAGTCACATCATGCGTCACATCACTAGTAAGCTTTATCACTTTAATGTGATGGAAGTTGTTGGTTGATGGTTGAGTGTGGAACACACTAAAGTGATGGCTTGAAAGACATTTACCATTTTTTTTTTATTATTTTGGTATTTGAATTTCATTTTGTGTATTAGATTACACAACATTCATCTCTCTCTCTCTCCCTTATTCGGCCAAGGAGCCATTTTTCTCTCTATTGCTTCTCTTTGCCGAGAACAACGATGATGAACAAGGAAAGATTTGTGGCAAATTTTTCCATGATGCTAGCACATCCAAGGGGTCTTACAAAGGTGATAGGGAAACTCATTCATGAGCATGGAATCACACACAAAGCTTGGAGCTTGGAGAGCACAAAGAAGAAGCTTGGCCGAGAGTCATCCATGGAGGAAAAGCTTGAAGAAATTTTTGTGTTTCATCGCATCGCAAATCCGATCAAAGTGAGTATTTCCGCAACTTTACTTTGTTGTATTCACATGTTTTATAGCTTAATTTGATCTTGGGAAGACCTAGAAAACCTAACATTATCAACATACATGGTAACATACGGACATGAGCTGTAATTGAAAATTTTGTAATATTCAGTGCTCTAGTTTAATTGGAAGAAGCATCTCAAAAAGCGATGGGATTAAAAAAAACATCTGAGATCTGAGTTATTAAGTCTGTAAGAGTGTTTTAACACCTACTGCCCTAAAATCAACTGGTTTGGGAGTCACTGACCCAAAACTCGCTACATTGATCAATGATGTTGTAAAAATATATATATCTGAAATCTGAGTAATTAAGTCCGTAAAGGTGTCTTAACACCTAGTGCCCGAAAGCCAACTGGTTTGGGAGTCGTTGACCCAACGCTTGCTACATAGATAGGAGATATTGTATATAAATTAAAAAAAATCAATCAAAAAACCCAAAAAATCAAAAAAATTATTCCATTGCTGCAAAAAGATGTGAATTCTGATAAAACTTTAAGACAAAAATATTACTCTCTTCTCAACTGTACTTGTGACTATTGTGGGCAAAATGAGTTGATTAATATTTTGTTGGCTGTGTATATGGAGAATGGTAAATATAATCGGAGAATTTACTTATTCGATAATTTAGAAAGAAAGAAACAAAACAACTATTAACTTGGATAATAAGTTCCACATGTTTAGTCACTAAGTTATTTATTCTCTTTTCTCTTGTCTTTTTGCTTTTGTGTGCATTAGTTTCACTATTTTTTTACTTTTTTAAAACGTTTGTGGGTATCGTTGCTGTAAGCCCTCACGAGACTACAACTCGTCCACTAGGGACACTTAGGGGTTTAAAGGCTTGTTGCATATGATAAATGCAACTGTGATCCCTACGAAAGTGGCTTAGCTTAATTTTTATGTTATTTTATTTTGTGTTTTGCTCGAGGACTAGCAAAATGTTAGGTTTGGGGGTGTGATGAGTGGTAAATGTTTCACTATTTCCCACTCATTTAACCTAATATTTTATATAGTTTCTTGCGTTTTGTGAAAATTTTGATGTATTTTGTGTTATTTTGTAGATAAATAAAGTTTCAGGACATTCTGAAGGTGATTTAGGGCCAAAACAGTGAAAAATGGACAAAAGGGCAAAATGGTCATTTCGCACGTCGCAACGCGCAGCCTGTGTCGCGACGCCTAACGTGCGCCGGCCCTGTGCTAACATGCGCCGCTTTATGCTAAAATTTGTCGTGCCACGCATCACAATCAGAGAAGTTTGCTAACATGCACATTTGCTAACATGTGTCTGCCATGTGTCAACATCTCAGCGGTTCTGCTAACGTACGCACTGCCACGTGTCGCCATCACATGTTGCCGACAATCACCATTACCATGTGTCATCCACGTGTCAGCCACGTAGGCGTCCACATCAGCCACATGCGAAGTCAGTGTGCCACGTCATCACCATGTTATCATCAGCCAATCATCGCGTGACACGTGTCATAATCCTATGGTGCCGACAATCACCATCGCCACGTGTCGCCACGTCATTGCCACGTCATCACCACATCAGCACAATCATTCAGCTCCCAGCCGCCAGTAGGGGTGACAATTTGGGTTAGGATTCATTTATTCATTCGATTCGATTCGCTTTAAAGCGAATACAGGTTTTAAAAAATAGATTCGTTTAATAAATGGGTCAATTCGATTCGATTCGTTTATTAAACGAATCGAATACGAATTTAAGCTCATTTATTCGTTTATTCGTTAAGGATTCATTTTATTATTTTTATTTACTAGTTCTTGTTAATTTTCAATTAAGATTTGAGAAATTATAGCTAATTATCATAGAAAAAAATAATATTTTCAATATTTGGTGATTACTCATATCTTCATTCTTCTTCTTTCTTCTTCTTTTCCTTCTTTCTTCTAATTCTTCTTAATTCTTTTCTTTCTTCTTTCCTTTCTTCTTCTCCATCTCACGTTACTGCCCTTTTTTTCCCTCACAAATTTGGGATTTGTGAATAGTTACTTTGCTTTATATAGTGGGGGTGCCTTAGATATTTTGTAAGTGGTGGAAGTGTGTAGAAATAGGTAGAAAGTTTGAGATTTCTCCTTTTAACCCCGAAATTACTATTTATCCAGATTTTGACTTGCATTTTTGGCCCAGTTCTGGTCCGAGTTTGGGAAAATGTTCAATGCAGAAGTTGTAGGTCTCGGTCTCAGATTTCCGACGATATAAAATTCATAAAAATCAGAGATCGTATGAAAAAGGTACGCCCCAAATACTATGGGTGGTCCAAAGGAAACACGGTACAGTCTCGTCCTGGGACTTCAAGAAGTTTACCGATCATCCCCAAAGTCATTCTACGAGCATATTTGAGTCCCAACATAATTTATTTTACGTGACTTTGTCCCGTACGTAACAGTATCACTGTAGGTAATAGTAAAAACTATCAGTCGTTACATTCTTCAAGCATAAATATTATACTGGCATCAATAAGTGACCATTTTGAACCCAAAAGGATTTAAAGTCGGACCTTGCGAGGGGTATAGTGCGGTCCTAAATCATTTCCGGTGTTTCACACCAGGTGGCGACTCTTTTATTATCCAGTTAGTCTCTCTGTGAGACTATCTGTACTCTATACGGGCTGCGAGCCCAACAATATAGTGGTCATATTGGAGATTCTAAGCATCCCAAGATCAATAAACAAGCATGAAACATAAGTGAATACATTCGAGGAAGTTGCGGAATACTTACATCGATCAGTTGAGCGACGCGGCAACGAACAAAACTTGAATTCTGCTCACTGGTTGCATTCGGCAGTTCACTGTCCAAGCTCACTGGTTCGGTCTTCAATCAACAAGAAACCAAGCTCCAAGCTTCGTCATTTGATTCCCGGCTCATGGGTGGACTTCCCTATCACCTTCGCTTGTCTCTCGGAGTGCTAACTCTCTTGATTTTTGCCACAAAAATCCACATTTGCTTCCCTCTAGCTCACGGTTTTGCCCAGCAAAACCAGAACAAGAACTGCCCAAAATGGACGTGAATGATGAAGAAGAAATGGAGGAGAGAGAGAGATAAAATGTGTTGTGTAAATGTTAATTGATTTCCAAAATTCAATTAAAACATATACCACTTTTTAAATTTCAAAAAGTCAAGCCATAAATGGCTCCAACCACTCACATCACTCAATCACATCAATCACAAGTTGTCAAGTCACATCACTCAAAGTGACAAGTGATTTGACGCTTGATACGACTAGCGATTTGACGCTTGATTTGACTTGCGTGTCGCACTCGAATTCGAAATGTGAATGCGCTCGCAAATAATCCCGGGCTCGGGTTCGCTAATTCCAAATTAACGAATTTTCTGTTGCGACGCAATTAAATGATTACGGCTAGCGAAATCACTATTCACGTCGCTAACGAATTAATTCTAAATTAACTCGTTCGCCCGAATTAAAATCTAATTTTAATTCCGCGTCGAAATCCAATTTCGTTTAATATATCGAATATATTAATTTGTCGATTAATTCCAAATTAATCGTTCTCTCTCTTTAATGATATTTTATCCTAGATAAAATATCTCGGCAATTAATCCCAGATTAATTTTCTCTCTCATCTAATTAATCTCAGATTAATTAAAAGTGCGAGTCATACGTCATCGGTGAATCTTTGGGAAGCGACCCATGAGATCCCCGGATATGTTGGCAGTAAATTCGGTCGTCGGACTATCCGAACACGTAAGTACCAAGTATTACGTTTTACCGATTTACAAGACAAGGTTGGCTTCTAGCAAAGTACCATGTCTACCCAATTCTCTGGAAATATCCTTACAGGAATAAAGGATCTATATCAGGCGTAGTATACGTAGTATTGCGTATTTCGATCCAGTGTCGGATGATCACATGCAAGACCTGGGGCTGGTACAGTGTCTGCCCCGTACGAAGCATATATCGGATAACGAGCAACAAGTCTCTTTAATATCGGATAATCATGACCAAGTCATATTATCCCGACGGTTGCAACCTTTTTAAAGAGACTTGTATCCCTGCACGATCATCATCTCCATATACTGGAGTGACACTTCCATCTTGACATCACACCCAACACACTACGATTCTCAATATACCCAGCATTGGCGTACACAGAACCTGTTAAAGTCTCGGACGACCGCAACCAAAGTATATTGATTGTCGCAAGTATTAGCGGTGCAAGTCTCAGGTTAAGACCAAATACACCTACCCTGATTTCAGACTTCCATAGACACATACTCATACTACCAATGGAATTCCGAGGGGGTCTATCCAGAGCGAAGCTGTTTCCCGTACCATCGGTAAAACACAACCTCATATTACACTTGCATGAGTATCCTATACCCAAATATATGAGAACTATGCCGTTGTGCCCTCACAACGCGCACAAGTGTAATACTAGTCTTTTACGCATTCATCGATGTCCAATCTCGATAATGCTCTGACTAGGGATATTTAATGATTTATCCTTCGTGGATTGATACTGTCTCATATCATTCTCAATCCAGGAACAAATCACAGGGACCTCCTGATGAGTGGTATTTATATCACTATTTCCCACTCATTTAACTTAACATTTTGTATAGTTTCTTGAGTTATGTGAACGTTTTGATGTGTTTTATTGTTATTTTGCAGATAAATAAAGTTTGGACAGCACTGGAGGCAATTTGGGGCAAAACCGGACAAAAATGCGTCAACAGGGATATTTTCGTCTCTTGCGCGTCGCGACGCTGGAACACTGCGCGCCGCGACGCCCAGCGTGAGCCGAATCTGCTAACATGCGCCTGGTCAACGGTCAACAATTTGAGAAGTTTTGACTTTGCTAAAATGCGCCGTGCCACGTGTCACCATCACATCCAATCTGCTAACGTGCGCCGTGCCACGTGTCATCATCATATGCTGCCGACACTCAGACTTGACACGTGTCGCCTCGTCATCAGCCATGTCAGCAGGTCAACAAGTCAACCTTGCCACGTGTGTGCCACATCATCAGACACGTCAACAAGTCAACTGAGTCAACTTGCCACGTCAGCCTCAGCCAATCAGAACTTGACACGTGTCGCCACGTGTCGCAATCCTATTGTACCGACAGTGAACAGTCAGCCGCCTTGCTACGTCATCGCCACGTAGTCGCCACGTCGTCGCCGCGTCAGCATGACGTCATCAATGACGTCATCACAATAATTGAGAATTAGCCGCCTTGACACGTGTCGCGTGTACAGTCAGCCGCCTTGCTACGTGTCACCTTCTAATTGTGCCACGTCGACGAATCCAGCGTCGCGACGCTGAACTGCTTGGCGTCGCGACGCGCGAACAGTGCTCGAACAGTGAAAAATTTTACTATAAATAGAGCGCGAATTTTCAGTTTTTAGTACACCATTTCCTCTCCCAAATCCTATGTAATTAGGGAGTTTTTCTCTCTTTAAATTTCTTTAATTTAGTTTTGTAAATTTTAATTATGTTCTGTAATAATAATAATTTACTTTCTTTATTTTACAGTTTTTACTATTCACTATGCGGAGGTAACTTCCCAATGCTAGGGTGAAAGGTAATTATTTTACTATTGCTATTTAGATTAATCTCCCTTAAAAATAATATACTTACTATTTAAAATTCTGATTAATAAAGGAATACCGCTATATTGGTTGGTTGGTAATTTAATTTTAATCTGGTTTAAACCTGACTAATCAAGGAATACCGCTATATTGGTCGGTTGGTAAATTTATTTTCTGTTGGTTTGAACCTGATTAATAAAGGAATACCGCTATATTGGTCGGTTGGTAAATTTATTTTGGTACCGCCTTTATGGCTGGATTATGGACAAATATTACCACCTATATGGCTGGTTGGACTTAATTTGACTTAATCAGGATACCGCCAGATTGGTCGGTTGGTAAAATATTATCACAGTTTATATATTATTTTATGGGAGATATCTAAATTAGTAATAGTAAAAGTAATTCCTTTTACCTTAGCATTTTATTTTTATTGTATTTTTACTTTTCAGTATTTATTTTAACGCAATTATTTTTCAGCATTTTATGTCTTTTATTTTCAAGTTTTTACCAGCCCTAGCTATGTGTCATAACTAAGTTAATATCTAGGGTTGTGATGAAATTCAATGTCACGGGTTTATAAGGGTTAGATTATAATTTGGGTAATATAAAGATTTATTTATTGAGTCTTAATCTTAATGCTCTTTAATTAACTGGTCATTAATTAAATTGATTAGGTAAACTTAAAATGAACTAGACATAGGGATTTTAAGTTTAAGACCTTAGACTCAATAGCCCACGATCTTCATTAAGGATAGATAACCCTTTCAATAGATTTCCTTACAGGATAGGAATATACTTGTCGGGCGGGGGTAGTCTTAATTGGAACTTAATCATAATGAATCTAGGTAATTTGGTTGACA
>SKCR01042587.1:0-109088 GCA_019454045.1 Zanthoxylum bungeanum
AATTTTCAAAATGGGAATAAATTTCAGGATCGTCCTTGAAAATAATAAGTTACTTTATTTGATAAAATAACGTATTATGCCTAAGCTAGGGTTAAGAAAATAGTAGAGCATAATCTTTGGAAGATTTATGTGATGATGACTTTAGTGCTTAATCCATTATACTTACCATAGTAGACTCCTTAATTTTGAATCAAAACTAAGGATTAGATCCTTAAAGTATGATACTGAAAATTGAAGGATCTTCAAAGAATCTATCCTTAGATTTTAGAAGTACTAATATTGCAATAATAACTCTTAGAGAGTTAATGACTATCTCAAGGAGATAAAGTCAAAGTTTGCAATTGGCAAGTATCGCAAGGCGCACCTTACTTCGATATTCTAGAAGGCCAAAGACTTGGCCAAAGGCTTCTGGAGTGTTGAAACTGACAAAGGCAATATCATTATAATCTTCTAGGAAGATAAATGACATATCCCAAAATGTTTGCCAATTGTGGCAAACGGGATCGCGGAAGCGTGACTGCCGTTTGGACAAAGCAGACATGAAGGAATTGAAGACGAACAAGGCTCTGACTTAAATATGATTGTCATAATATGTTCCTGACTAGTATTAAAATGGATTTTAGATACCTAGTGTGGTACATAAATAAATATATGTATTGATGTTCAGAATCTGTTTTGAACAGGATACTGACTTCAATTGAGATAAATATGCGAATCGGAAACGGGACGAAAGTCACTGTTTTAACCGTATATACCTAAGTTTAGGAACTACCCTCGGGTGTGTACCTAAATTTGGAAACTGTTATAATGTAACTAGTTTGACTAGAACATTATCTCTGTATCAGTGTTTAACCCGCTGCGGGTGAACCTTTATATTCTAGAACACTAAAGTGTTTTTTATATAAAGATGACATTGAGATAAACACATTAGATGTGAATAACAAAATTTATATTTTGAATATAAATATATCTCAAACATATAACATGACAAACAAACAGCTCAAACGATTTGATCAGAAGAAACCAATTGTGGCATCATTGTTGTCTGGGACACAACTAAAACAAGAATCGTATATCCACACTTTTGAAGAAGTCGGTACTCGGACTGATTTGATCCTATTCAAATAAAGTTTACGAATCTAGTTTATTAGGCAAAATGCCTAAAGCACTATTTACTTGGTAAAATGTAATTGCCACCAATCTGTTAGCCCTAGTTCAGAGTGGAGCAAGTGGCCCATGTCTAGCAGGGCTAGAGGTGAATATGGATATTCGTGACCTATACGGATGTGGCATCGCGTCATGGTTATGTGTTTCTTTTGAAGAACACAAATCGAAAACTTTTAAAGTTTCGACACGAAATAGACATACAGATCGGCTATAGTATTATACCGTCAAGGTAAGACCGTAATGGAAAATACTTAAGCAATAAGTTTCTAATATGCTTGAAAGAGTAAAGTATTCTTTCAATGAGGACTCCTCCCGGAACACGTCATTTTGACGGTGTGTCCGAACAGGATAAACCGAATTTTGTTGGACATGATAAGGTTAATCATGAGTCGCTCTGAGCTACCACTTCCTTCAACGGATAAGCATAAGTAGTGCAAAAATTATTTAGAATAAGGTTCCATAAAATCTGTTAGACAGATTTCATATTAGATATGAACAGGAAGGAAACCGGGTTTCACATTCCTGAGTATTTGAGTATGCTGGGCATACGTTTGGGTGATACCAACTAAAACCCAAATCAGATAAGTGCCAATTGTAGGTTATCCTAGGGATACCAAAGTATAGTACTTATACATCTCACATGAGAACAATGTAATTGTTGCTCACCATGGGGTTTTCCTAAGAGGAATACCGATATGCAGTGGTAAGTGGGAGGATAGTAAAACTCGATGAAAATCGGAGTGATACTATTCCAGGCACCGAATCTTAATGGAACATAAATAGTTCATCAAGGATGAAACTATTCCAATAATCTTCGAATACACAAGAACCACGTATGTCGGAGAGAATCAGAAAACAACCTGGGGTATGGGTTTCTGATCTCACCTCATAAAGATGTCAATCTTTTAAGGTATACCAACTGACTACGTATGAGGTAGTGATACAAGGTATCGACTCCTTATTATGACAAAGTGTCATAAGTCCGAAAAGGATTCCATGTATATCAACTATGTTTGGATACTAGTTGATGTACCGCAAGGCATTGTGCCTATTGGTACTTATAAATCTTCAAGGAAGACATACATGGAAGGTAACATACCAGCGTACTAAGCTAGGCTTGTAGCGAAAAGGTATCGTTATCAACATTGTGTTGATTATGATTCAACCTTTTACCTATTTCCACGGTGAATCCATTTGGATAATGCTTGCTAATGCTGCATTTTCATTAGTGAAATATGACAGCTTAACGGGAAAATTGCTTTCCTAAAAGGAAACCTTTAGGAGGAGGTGTTACAACATCCTGTCGGTTTTGTCGTACCAAAACTAGCAAACAAGGTTTGCAGGTTATTCGATCCATGTTTGGATTGAAGCAAGCATAGGTTCTTGGAATTATCGTTTTAATGTAATCATAATGGTGTATGATTTAATTCAAAACGAAAATGATTTTTTGTATATAAGAGGGTTAGTGGGAGCGCACTGATAATCGCTGTCCTATAAAATAATGATAATGTCATTTCTTGGAAATGATATTCCCACAATAATAATCGGTGAAAGCTTGGCTTTCGAGAAAACTCTTAGAGAAATCATACATTGAAAAATGTACGCGACCTGGTGTCTCATACGCTTTGAGCATATGGATTCACAAACAGGCCAATCCAAGTGATAGTCACTTGATTGATGATAAGAACATCTGTTAGTATCTCAGAGATCTAAGGATGCTGTCTTAATCTGTGGAGATGGAGAACTTGAAGTGACTGGGATCACTGTAGAAAGTTTCCTAAACCGATAAAACGACTACAAGTCACAAAACGGTACTATACAGTTTGGATAACGGAACAGTGGGCTGGAAATCTTCCAAGCAAGATAATGTTACCGTATAAACACAAATACAGGTTATTGCTGTAGGTGGGCAGCAATAGAAGCCTTCTAGGTCAATAATAATCTAATTAGATTAGATATAATTCTTTAGCAGCTGAGCTAGGCTTGAGCACAAGCTAAAGAATTAATGGTCTCATCAACGATCCAGATACATACTTCGATATTCATCTGATTCGTTCGGATCATACATCGCGGCGATGTGATGATCGAATAAATCGCATCAAACGATAATCATGCAAATCCGCTGACGAAAGCCTTTTCTCAGCAGTTTGAGCCAACCGTACATAGTTCGGGTGTAAGACACTCGAGTGACTGGCTATAGGCCAAGTGGGAGATTGTTGGGCAATTATGACCCATAGCGTCACTATTTGTACAGATCATGGTGTTGTTGTACAAATTAACTATGTGACAAAGGAGATTGCACTCTTATCATTTGTGATTAGATCACCTAGATATATAAATGGTATGAGGTCCTTGTGATTTGTTCCTGGACGGAGAATGATATGAGACAGTATCAGTCCACGAAGGATAAATCATTAAATATCCATAGTCAGAGTATTATCGAGATGGGACATCGATAAATACGTAAAAGACTAGTATTACACTTTTACGCGTTGTGAGGGCACAACGGCATAGTTCTCATATATTTCGGTATAGGATACTCATGCAAGTGTAATAGGAGGTTGTGTTTTACCGATGGTACGGGAAACAGCTTCGCTCTGGATAGACCTCCTCGAAATTCCATTGGTAGTATGACTTGTGTCTATGGAAGTCCGAAATTAGGGTAGGTGTATTTGGTCTTATCTGAGACTTGCACCACCACTAATACTTGCAACAATCAATATACTTTGGTTGAGGTCGTCCAGGGCTTTAACAGGTTCTGTGTACGCCAATACTGGGTATATTGAGAATCGTAGTGTGTTGGGTGTGATGTTAAGATGGAAGTGTCACTCCAGTCATATGGAGATGATGGTCACGTAGGATACGGGACTGGTTCTCTTAAATGCTGCAGCTATCGGGATAAAATGACAAGGTCATGTTTATCCGATTATAGAGACTAGTTACCAGAAATACGACATTTTCTTCGTACGGGGCAGACACAATTCCAGCCCCAGGCTTAGCACGTGATCATTCGATACTGGACAGAATACGCAATACTATGTATACTACGCCTGATATAGATCCTTCATTCCTGTAAGGATATTTCCGGAGAATTGGGTAGGCATGGCGCTTTGCTAGAGGCCAACCTTGTCTTGTAAATCGGTATAAACGTAGTACGAGGTACTTACGTGATCGGATAGTCCGACGACCGAATTTACTGCCACATATCCGGGGATCTCATGGGTCGCTTCCCAAAGATTCACCGATGACGTATGACTCGCACTCTAAATTAATCTGGGATTAATTAGATAAGAGAGAAAATTAATTTGGGATTAATTACAGAGGTATTTTATCTGGGATAAAATATCATTTAAAGAGAGATAACGATTAATTTGGAATTAATCGAGAGATTAATATATTTGATATATTAAATGAAATTAGATTTCGACGCGGAATTAAAATTAGATTTTAATTCGGGCGAACGAATTAATTTAGAATTAATTCGTTAGCGACATGAATAGTGATTTCACTAGGCGTAATCATTTAATTACGGCGCAACAGAAAATTCGTTAATTTAGAATTAACAAACCCGAGCCCGAGATTATTTGCGAGCGCATTCGCATTTCGAATTCGAGTGCGGCACATCAAATCAAGCGTCAAATCGCTAGTCGCATCAATCGTCAAATCACTTGTCACTTTGAGTGATGTGACTTGACAACTTGTGATTGATGTGATTGAGTGATGTGTGTGGTTGTTGGCTTTAATGGTTTGACTTTTGAAAGCCAAATTCATGTGAAATGAATTTGAAATTTAAATTAGTGTATAAGATACACAAATTTCACAAACCAACACATTCTCTTTTGTTCCTCACTTCTCTCTTCTTCACGCCCTTGGGGCATTATTTGTTCACTGGTTTCTTCTTCCAAAACCGTGAGCAGTGGGAAGCAATGAGTGGGATTTTATGGCAAAATCTCAAGTGCTAGCACACTTACGAGACATGCGAAGGTGATAGGGAAGTCCACCCATGAGTCGGGAATCGTTCGACGAAGCTTGGAGCTTGATGAAGGTCCTCAAAAGCCGAAAATGGGGACTGGTTGCACTGCCACTGCCGAACCAGTGAAGAGGCAGAAAGTTGAGTTTTTGTTGCCTCCGTGTCGCTCAACCGATCGATGTGAGTATTCCGCAACTTCTCGATTTGTATTCGCACATATTTCATGCTTATTATTGATCTTGGGACCTTAATAGAAACCAACAGTTATCCTAATATTAAACAAAATTAAAATAAATAAAATAAATCCCTGACAACGGCGCCAAAAACTTGATTACGATTTTACTACCACATACTAGCGCACTTATCTCTCAAGAGAGTAATTATAAAACTAATGACTAAAAAGACTAAACAAAGAACAAATATACAACTTTTAACTTCACCTAAGTACGCAAAGGGGTTCATGCAGTTTTCATTCAATTGAGTTGTTTATGAATTATTAACCTAGAATGCTAAATTATCTACAATCCTCTTTCGATGGTTAGGTAGAAATATTCTGATTAAGCCAATTAACTATATGTCGATATTAACTAATTTAAACCAAATCCATTAAGATCAATTTCTAATATTGGCTACGTATGTCATGCATGTATATGTCTATCATTCAAGGAACTATTCACAAAATTAGATCATGCGCTATTATTCCCACGGCTAACCCAAATTTCATCTGTCAAGTTCCTAAGAATTTACCACGACTATTCTATTGTTGGCCAACAACAAAACATGCATTCAAACACAAAGAATAATAAATAATTCAATAACAACCCCAAAATAACAAAAAAAATATAATTAATTAAATATTATGCTTAAGATCCATTACAACACTAAATTAATGATTTAGTTACTCATAATGTTCAATAAACACAAGCTAATTATTATCAGAAAACAAGAACTCATAAAAATAACACTAAAGAATGAATAGAATAAATAACTCTCATTTGCAATCTTCGGTTTCAATCACCAGCTCCGGTTGAGGAACTCGTTCTTGTCTTGTTCTAGGTGTACTTATAATACTTTGAGACTCCAAAAATATGTTATGAGTCTTATTTTCTTAGGTTTTAGACAAGTGTAAGCTTATATAGGAGGCCCTGGAATATTTCCTTCTTAAGAAATAAGAATTCTTCACGCACCAAAAAACGCGTATGTGTCGCAACGCGCATAGTTCGACGTCTTGACGCTTACATAGTATAACACGCATAGTTCGACGTAAGCTTACATAGTATGACGCATATTTCAATCTGGCATCGCAATGCGCAACAAGTTTTAGATTCTACTTCAAAATTACACTACATAGCGTCGAGACGCCCAAGTCTGAGTCGAGACGCCCAAGTTGAACTCTGGAATATGGCTCAAATGTACTCCGAATTTACTGATTCATCGCTCGTTAAGTCCGCTTGTGTCATACTATGATTTTGACCTGCAAAACAATGTTAGGGTTGGTGCTCGAAGCTCCCATCTAGATCGTACTTATGTTTGATTCATGAATATGAACAATTCTTTTTTCCATAATATTAATTATTTATGGTAACATCTTTTTTCTTTTATATATGTATTCGATCTAATATCGAATAGATTTAAACTAAATCTAGTTTAATGATATGTATATATTAGACAAAGATTTAAGGATTTACTATGTAGTTCGCAGTTACAACACAATTTATAATTGACATTGAGAAGTGCCATTATAAATTGTATATTCTCAAATAAAGTTCATGATCGAGATTTACTAACATAGGTCGATTAGTAAAATCCTCTAAGACCAATACATGTCGTATATTGAGACTTGGTCTGATAGTTTATCCCAATGAACCATGAGTCTTGGGAGACTCGTGTAAACGTATAGATATTTATTTAATATGACACACTCAAAAAGTAGTTTTTTACTCTTAAGTATAAGAATATAAGTAATAAAATAACTCGGTAAGTCCGAGGTCGATCCACATGGAATAGATTTAATAGGATAAAATAATAATTCAACTAATAAAATAAAATACTAGGGTTAAAGGATCCACTATTGATATTTCAAATATAAAATAATTTTTATTTTTTATAAAATATAATTATAATTATTTCCTAATCAATTTATTTTATAATTATCATGTATTAATTATGCTAACACATGTGATCCGTCTTGTCGATAATTAGTCTTGCCAATATACTTAATATGCCAAAACATATAAAGCCAGCCATAAATTTGGTGATATCATTTGTCTACAACAAGTACAGTTAGGTACTCAACAAGTACAGTTATGCCAAATATATAAAACCAGCCACATAGGTGGTAACAAAATTTTTCAATAATTAATCGATCTTTGATAGTCCACTCTCTCTCATTTATAGGATTCAAGTATTATCTGTGCCAATCGGGGACTGTCTACAGCTAGTCAAAACTCCTCAATAAACTAGAAAGAGTATGAATTTCATTTGGAAAATTATCATAATTTATAAAATATAATACAAATAAAAATCACATATATTTTCATACCAAGAGCTTCACATTTTACCCTAACATGATACAAATTTATAAAATAAGATATAAATAAAAACACCCATGATTTTATTAATAAAAAAAATTACAAAAGAAATAAAATAAAATAAAACACAGAAGATATTTACCCCAAATCTCCCGAAAGTGGAAAATGAAATAACATCCAGACTGAATGGGAGCTCTGCATCTTCTCCCCCATCAACTGAGGTGCCGTGCACCTCCTTTTATAGGAGGCCTCGGCACCAAATTCCCAAAGCAAACATTTGCTTTGGAAAAAGCAAAATATATCATATATATTAATATAATATATAATATATATATATATATATAAAATCTTGGTGGGACCTCTAAAATATTATATATATATATATATATATATATTACAATAATATAAAATATATGTATGGCTAAATACATTATAAGCTCATTTTGTTGTCAATATAAACACAATGAATGTTTTCCAAGTCCGATTTGAATCTAGTTCTCACGCTCTTTTAAATTTTATGGGTCTTGGAGTTCAGATTTAATATCCATTATTTCATGTTGAGTTTCCAAAGTAATATTTTTCCCACACAATAAATAGAATCATATTAAAAATATATAAAATATAAATTTAATTATTATTTCATAAATGTGCTAAATTAAGAGAATTAATGAAACTAGAAGTGTAAAATGATATTATTTTTTTTTAATAAATGTACACATTTTTAGTGTTCATCCTAATAAACACTGAATGGCTCACCGAAGATTTCCTAATATATAGTAACCAACGTCAATAGGAATCTTCTCGAGTCGAGTAGCATAGTGGTCATTCGACTTGAGTTACCACCTATACTTTGATGGCACTCATGTCACCGATCTATTAAAATTAGATCTCCGCTTGTTTGTTGTATGGTATAGACTCATGCTTATGATATCCTGTGAGTATCAGATAGAATCCGTCAGTCTTGTGTACATGGCATAGATATCTTACACGTGTTTGTGATCTGTTAAAACCATGGACCATGCGGAAGCGAGTTCCGAGTGTGTTATATAGAGATTGTAAATTTGTAAGTCGATTGTTATACCCCAAGGATTTGATGTTCTATCTATATCTCCGGTATAAATATGGATGCATGTGACGAAGGGATTATACGTATGCAATGACCTCAACTTGAATAGTTTAGCGAGATTATCCATGGTCATCATAATTTACGAGTGAGTAAATTATGGACACGAAATTGAATTTCGTGATGGATAAACATGAACTTAGAGAGTCCCACAATATAAAGTGTGCTCGTTGAGCACTTGGGCAACGCGTCATGAATAATATAGATTATTCATATTTCTTATCTGATTAATAAGTTAATTCAAATCATTTAACGATTAAACGAAAATACATATATAAGGCATTTTGGTCATTTCTTAATTAATGTGTATTTATATTTAATACATGATTTAATTAAATACACATTAATTAATTGTCAAATATGCTTTTTTGACACATGTCATTATATATATAGTTTATTATTTAATATAAAATATATATATATATATATATATTAATTATTTAGTTATTTAATTATTAAATAAATTAAGTAATTAAAAATATAATATCAAATGTTATCGTTATATGGTTACATATGGAATATATAATAACGGTAATAGTTATGAAATTGAATTTGGCTTACTTTAATTGAATTAAAACAAATCAAATTGACCTTTTTATCCCTAAGAAATTCGGCCAAGCTAGATTATGTATATAAGTGAAATTTGTTTCATTTGTTTAACAATTCAAGCTTAAAAAAAAAAAAGAGGTTTGAGAGAAAATAAAAGTGTTAGAGCTTTTATTGAAGAAAATTGAAAACTAAGTGTAGGCACTGCATTTTTACATAAAAGTCTGATGATGAGCCTCGTATGGGGCACTACCCGATAAGTTACGGAAGTCGCGGGAAACGGATGTCGGAAGGGAAAATTCAAAATAAGTACATCATCGGATTTAATTCGTTTGTTGGTCTCGGGTTTGCTCGATGGATCTCCGTTTTAAAATGTTAACCTCGCCCAAAAAACCCGCAACCCACACCAAAGCCACATGTCCAAGCCCACAAACACACACAAGCCACACGCCCAAGCCCACAAAATCCAAACCACACGCCCAGGCCCACAAAATCCAATCCAAAATATTCAAATCACATTTAACACATGCCAAAATCTAAATAAATCACCTGCCAAATTAAAGATATTCCTGCACCAAAAATACACAATATTCTTTCCTTAAATAATTAATTGAATACCCCCCCATATTTGCTTGATTTTTTCCCTTTTCAGGCCATGCACACACAAAGAAAACCCTAGCATGCACAATTATAAAAGATGACATTTTCCAAACCTTAGGCTCCCCCGTTGGCTCTCACTCACGACAACCAAACAAATAAACCCTAGCAGCACTCGTCTCTCCCTCCACGTTCAGCACGTCACAACCCACGATCAAACCTTCACTGACCGACACAAACTCAACCTCACACAGCAGCGACCATCCTCACCACACGTCCAACTTACGACCTAAGCACGCCACTCCTTCATGCAATAAACTCCCTCATCACCAACGATTGACTCACGCCAAAACACCATCCTAGAACACACAGCTCTCGTCTCCCTCTCTACACGCCATTCTTCTCTCTCATTTTGTCTACAAACCAAAGGAAAACCCTAACCCTAAACACGACATCTCTCCTCTCAAATCCTTCTCTCTCGGTCTCACCAAAGTAACAACAACCCCCCTCATTCCCACCGATTCAGCCAACAACAAAACATAGCCCACTCACACTCGGTTCTCTCTCACACAAACCACTTACCCTTTCGGAAAACTAACCGACCCAAATAACAAAAATAACAGCCCTCCATTAAGCCACAAACAGCCAACAACGGGACAAACTCCACTAAACACGAAGGAAACAACGAAACTGTACTAAACACATAAAAATCACCAAAGTCGTGAGCAACACCAAATAAACCGAAACCAAACTGTCCAAACCAATCCAAAAATCACCCAAAAACAGTGAGCAAACAGCCCCAAAAATCAGCCCCCAAATCACCCCAAAACAGTCTAAAAATCATCCCAAAACCAGTAGCTAAAACAGCGGAAAACATCAATAAAAAACATTCCAAAACAACGAAGGAAGACAGAGAAAATAGCGAGTAAAATAGCAGCGAACCCGAGTCAGAAAACCAAAAAAGTTACGGAGCATTAACTCTTCCGGTGACTGTATAACGCACTTCCGAGAAGCAACTTAAAAGGTAAGACCTGAAGGCACCTTTTTCTATTTTTCATTCATCTTTTCGGTTGTCTATTATTATTTCCTTGCATGCGTCTTGATGGTTCATGTCTATTATTGTTATTGGGTTAATGATTGCGTGTTATCTCTTGCGGTATATCGGATGGAAATCCAGACGTAAATTCCGTAGCCGAATCCGAATGGACGGTAGTACGGTCTGTACTTGGGATACAACTCCACGTACCGTTTGAGAAACTTTCAAGCACGTGTTTAATTTTGTAATTTGATTTTGTGTTCATTCATTGTTTGTGTTTACTGTTCCGTTATTTTTTTCTATATATTGTTTCTTTATTTACTTATGCATTGTTAATTAGTGCGCATGGGCTAACTACATGGATTAAGGTTCTCCATTTGAGGGAAATGCCTAAAGGCTACCTTTACCACGATGTTTTAACCACACCGGACAAAGTATATGTGATTGAATGTGAAATACGTTCAATCGGGCATACGAGGTCCCATATAGATGTTGGCCTTGGTCGCATCTCTTTTATTATTCCGTCATTTACTTTCCTCAATGTTATTTCTTTATTTTTTATGCATTGCTAATCTAGTGCGCATGGCTAACTACGTTCGATTAAGGTCCTCCATTTGAGGGAAACGCCCAAAAGCTACATTTACCACAATGTTTTACCGCGCGCCGGACAAAGTATACTTGATTGAATGTGAATACGTTCAATCGGGCATACGAGGTCCCATATAGATGTCGACCTAGGTCGCATCTCTTTTATTTTTCGTTATTTACTTTCCACATGTTATTGCTTTATTAATTTATGCATTGTTAATCTAGTGCGCATGGGCTAATCATGTTGGATTAAAGGTCCTTTATTCGAGGGAAATGCCTAAAGGCTACCTTTACCACGACGTTTTGCCGCGCCGGATGAAGTACTTGATTGAATGTGAAATACGTTCATTCGGGCATACGAGGTCCCGTATAGATGTCGGCCTAGGTCACATATCTTTTATTTTTCGTTATTTACTTTCCTCATGTTATTGCTTTATTTATTTATGCATTGTAATCTATTGCGCATGGCCAATCATGTTGGATTAAAGGTCCTCTATTTAAGGGAAATGCCTAAAGGCTACATTTACCACGATTGTTTTGCCGCGCTGGAAGAAGTATACTTGATTGGATGTGAAATACGTTCAATCGGGCATACGAGGTCCCATATAGATGTCGGCCTAGGTCGCATCTCTTTTATTATTCCGTTATTTACTTTCAGCATGTTTTTTTGCTTTATTTATTTATGCATTGTGAATCTAGTGCGCATGGGCTAATCATGTTGGGTTAAAGGTCCTCCGTTTGAGGGAAATGCCTAAAGGCTACACCATGATGTTGTGACGCGCCGAATGAAGTATACTTGATTGAATGAGAATATGTTCAATCGGGCATACGAAGTCCCATATAGATGTTGGCATTGGTCGCATCTCTTTTATTATTCTGTCATTCATTTTCTGCATGTTATCCGTCTGTTTACTTTTGCGTCGCCATTTGGTGCGTATGGGCTAATCGCGTTGGATTAAAGGTCCTCCATTTGAGCGAAATGCCTAAAGGCTACGTTTACCACAATGTTTTGCCGCGCCGGGTATACAAGATCCCATATGGACGTTGGCCAAAGCTCTTGATCACACTCTTCTTCTGTTGATCTTGTTATTCGCCTTTTTGGTTGTCATTTTTCATTTTTCACTTCGCATTTATGATATGTTAATGCTTGAGTGTTGCCTCTCGCAGTATATCGGATGGAAACCCAGACATAAATTCCGTAGCCAAATCCGAATGGACGGTAGTGCGGTCTGTACTTGGGATACAACTCCACGTACCACTTGAAAAATGCTCGCGCACGCATTTATGTCATTTTAGATACCACTTTGGTAATCGCGTTCGAACGCGTTCTCAAACGCTACACGAATGCATGCATTCTGCCTCATTTTCATTCGAACGCATTTCCGAATGCTATACGAACGCATGCATTTTGTTTACCATTCGAACATGTTTCCAAACACTACTCGAACGCATGCATTCTGTTTACCATTCGAACGCGTTTCTGAATGCTACATGAACGTGCATGCAATGAATCGACTTCTCTTCCTCATATTTCATGCATGTTTGCTTCTTTGGTCATTTCTTTTACATTACATACTTAATCATCTCACTTTATTATTAACGCTTTTTAACCGTTATTATTTTTTTATATTTTCGCATTTCATTATTTGATATGTTTATGGAATTATGCGCTCGTTTTTTTATTTTATTTACTTTTATAGGTGTGTAACTTGGGGGTGATTAAATTATCTTGCATGTGTTTCATAAGACTTGGTTATACTATCGTATAAATCCTTTAATTACAATTGGCATAAGTAAGGGACCATTCCGAACCCAACGGTTTGAGGTTTTTCCCTTGCGAGGGGTGAGTGCGGCCTTAAATTATTTCCCAGTTCACACTGGGTGGCGACTCCTTTATTCTCCGGTTTAGTCCCCCGCGGGCTATTCCGTACTCCCGATCGGTCCCCGAGCCTGGACAGCGTCGCACACCTCTGTACCATGTCTACAGTCTGGCGACTCTACTGGGGATAGAGAATCGGCCCCGAAATAATGTCTTGTAATGTTTTTGATTTTTGCTTTAGTTGACCTTGTCTCATATATTTTGCATACCCCTCTTTACCTTGATGGCATCGTGTATCGTGAAGTCGCTTTCGCTCGAAGCGGCGGATCGTTATATGGTGTCATCACTTGTTGGCACGTACCTTAGGGTATAAAAAAAGGTACGCTCACTTGGTCGTTCGAACCCTTGAGTGGGGAGACCTTGTTGTGGGCCACCCTTCACCGGCGGCAGCCTTTATCAATACTCCCATAAAACTACATGAGAACCATAGTTATATGACCTATAGAAGCCACCCTTTTATGCTTGTGTTTGGGACCATCATCATTTGGATTTATTTGGACTTCTTGTCATGAGATGTGAACTTGTTGGGCTATTTAAACTGGGATGAGTTTGTGTCTTATGAGGATTGGGCGAAAAGCTTCTAAAATACTGATGGGCCACTTTATGTTTGGGTCCCCTATCATTTGAAGTTGTTTAGCCACGTTATTGCAAAGCGTAAACCTGTTGGGCCTTTTTCAGCTAGGACAAGTTTACACCTCGCAATAATATGATTAATACTTTGAAATGATAATGGGCCAACTTGTATGAAATTATTGATGGGTTTAGAAAGTCCAAACATGATCCAAATATGTTAGAAGCACGAGTTCGATATCCGTACTGGCTTTCATCTAGAAAGGATACGCCTTGTTTCGACATATTTGTATACTTTTGGACGCTTCTAAGTTCATCCCCATGACCACGGTTGCTGAAAGCCCAATTCATCGTTTCTAGACAATGGCATGATCCCATAATCGGCTTAGTCCATGTTGTAAATGGGTGGTCTTTGTCTTTTACTGATGGAAAGGGACAGAAGCGGCCAAAGTTCACCCTGTAGCATGGGAGAGAGTGATTTTGTGTACCTTGCATTGGTGCATAGAATAAGCCATATCTAGAACCAAAAATAGGCTTACCACGAGTGTGGTAGAAATAAGGTCGGAAGGATATATTCTGTTTGATCACCTCATGCATTTTATAAATTTCATGCATCGTACGCATACATGTACCATGCTAACTTATAGTTTTAAAGCCACCATAGATACCTGTTGGGTTAGAGAAGAAGGAAGACTCGTCAAAAAATAGTTAGCGAACATGAGTGAGTCAGATAACGAGGGTTCTCGCATGGATCAGCTGGAGACTAACCTCACTAAGATTACCGAGCAGTTGCAAGCTTTGACCACCGCTGTGGCCAATATGGCAGTGCCCCGTTCAGGAGGGGCAGGAAACCCTGAGAATGTCAGGTGTGAAGAGCCTCCGAACATTATGAGTGATTGGATTCCTATTTTTGATGATGACATGGCCGAGTATGCCGCGGGAAGGGTAGCCGAGTCTCAGGCAGAGTTGCAGAAACTCAGGGATCAGGTAGAGTCAGTTACCCGCAAGATGAGGGGTAAGCATGAGGATTTACTAGACTACAAGGTGATGACTTTCGAGAAGCAGCTGCCGTCTCAGTTCAAGATGCCCAAAATAGCCAAGTTCAACGGGAATGGGGATCCGAGGGTCCATTTTCGATAGTATTTTTCTGTGATGAGTTCGGTAGGTCTTTCGAAGCGTCAGGTTCAGAAGATGTTTGGGATGTCACTAGAGAGGGCACATGTGGTGTGGTATCACGGCCTGGAGAGAAAGGTCAATGATGATTGGAGGGCATTGGCAGAGGCCTTTCTGAATCAGTATGTCAAGGATTTGAAGATCGACTTGTCACTCCGCGACTTAGAGAATACCAAATAGAAGCCGGAGGAGAGCTTCAAGGATTAGATGTGGAGATGCTGGCAGCCTCGACTTCTGAGATGCAGACTCAACCCTCGGAGATGACCAGATCAAGATGATCATCAAGGGCACTAAACCCTTTATTTATGGAAAGCTGAGGAGGATGACCTCTATGATAAACGATTTTCGACAGTTGAGGGAGACTGTTATGGATATTGAGGAGGAAGAACCTGAGAATAGGAAATTTTATGGCCTGAATAAGAGGACCATTGGGGGACCTTCGGGAACCAAGCCCATTTCCGCTGAAGTTGCCGCCATCAGAAAGATGCGATTTTCTAACCTGGGTAAACCTTTGTCTAAAGTGCTTGAAAAGTTGAAGTGACAGGGACTCCTAAAACCCATAGAAGCTAAACCACTTCCAAACACTCCACCACCACAACCTCAACCTGAACCTTTTCTGTCATTACCCACCATCAAAAAGGCCATGACACCACAACTGCGCCCGCCTCAGACATGAAATCCAAGACCTCATCGACTCCCACAAAATACCTGACCCAGAAAAAGAGCAACCCAACACATATAGAAATCCTCTACCTAACTATCACTCTGTTCCACCACCCACCTACATGATTAGCTTCGGCCTACCTGAAAGCCTTGTCTTCCAAACCTTTGACCACTAAGCCTTTTGCCTGGGGATTTGGGATAGCAGTACTGAGGAGGAAACAGAGCAGAGGAAAAATTTCTCGGAGAACTTCTAGAGCAGTGATGAAGAGGAGGTGAAGGGGATGACACGCAGTGGGCATTTTTACAGTAATGCAGCGGAGAAAGACAATGAAGTGTTGGCAGAAGGCAAGAAGTGGCAGAGAACATGGATAATGCTGAGGGAGATATAGTGCTGCATTAGTTGAAGAAGACGCAAGCACAGTTGCATATTTGGGAGTTATTGTGTGCATCTCAGGAGCACATGCGCGTCATAGTGGAGGCTTTGAGTAAGATAGTGGTACCGGAGGATGCCAACCCCATAATATTTGTAGGGTCGGTGCAGAAAGAAGCTTTGCAGGTGATAATATTCTCTGAGGAGGAACTCCCGTTGGAGGGAAGGGATCACAATTGGCCACTATTCATAAGAGCGGAAGTGAAGGGAAAGAAGACATCTTGTGTGATGGTGGATGATGGCTCATCTATCAATGTGTGCCCTTTGAAGATTCTGTTGAGGTTGGGTATGAAGGCGACAGATTTGAGTCCCTCCAACATGACTATCAAGGCGTATGATGATAGTAAGCAGGGAGTAGAGGGCACTTTTGCTGCGGTAGTCAAAATGGGCCTAATTGAGGATGAGGTTGGGTTCACGGTGTTTGATATCCCGGCCACTTTCACTTTGCTATTGGGGAGGCCATGGTTTCACAAGCTCGGGGCGTGCCCTCCATTTTGCACCAAGTCATTAAGTTTCCGTATGGAGGGGAGATCGTCACCATCAGATCTGAGGTAGACAATGTTATGGCCGCCTTGGAGATATAACCTTCACAAGGTTCCAAGTGGTGACAAACTTCGAGGAGTGGGTGGATCCTAAGGTGGTTAAGATCATGAAGAAGATGAAGTTTGAGCCAGGCACGAGTTCAAGCACTGGAGGAGCACTGCCAGACTTCAAGGGAAAGACCACCAAGAGAGGATTTGGATATAAATCCGACGAGGACAAGCCGAAGACTAAGAAGAACGGGTTGAAGCTGACAGAATACTTCGTGAAAGCTACGGGTATCAATGAGAGCCTGAACCAGTGGAAGTCAACGGGATCATGGTACCAGGATTTGAGATCTTTCAGGACCTGATGGACAAGGAGCCGCGGACAAAAGAAGTTGCAAAAGAGGAAGACAAGTGGGAAGAGGAGATGATGCAGCTAGAGGGTCTGACGCTCGAGGAGAGCAAGGTGACTGAAGGAGACGAGGCTGCGGATGACGAAGACGTTTATTTTCCTGATTTGTTTGATTGTAATCCCGTATTCGCTAATAATAAAGACATTCATTTCGCTTACTTGCCCGAGTCTCTTCCTCTTAACTTGCATTGTAACACGTGTGACATGAGCATATTTGACATTAACTCCACCAAAACAAACACATTTAACCTTGGTACGCCTGAAAGCCCCAAGGAAATTCTAATTGCGAGTGAGGTCACCTCTGAGGAGCGGAAAGAATTAGAGGGAATGTTAATCAAATATGATAATGTATTCGCTTGGTCCTACGAGGACATACCAGGGGTAGATAAAAGTATCGCCCAACACGCAATACCGACTTATCCGAATATGAGACCAGTGAAGCAGAATTTCGAAGGATGAGACTTGAGTGGGCCGAAAAGGTTAGAGAAGAAGGTAAGAAGCAGATAGACGTGGGATTTCTAGAAGTAGTGAAGTACCCCGAGTGGTTAGCGGATATCGTGCCAGTGCCGAAGAAAGATGGGAAGGTCAGAATGTGCGTAGATTATAGAGACCTTAACAAAGCTTGCCCCAAAGATGATTTTCCTTTGCCCCATATTGACGTACTGGTTGATAGCACGGCTTTATCTGCCATGTACTCATTCGCAGATGGGTTCTCAGGATATAATCAGGTCCTTATGGCTGAAGAAGACAAGCATAAGACTGCCTTTGTCATTAAGTGGGGCACGTATTGTTACAGGGTGATGTCGTTCGGGCTCAAGAATGCAGGAGCCACTTATCAATGGATGGCCACTACGTTATTCCATGATTTGATGCATAAGGAGATCGAAGTATATGTGGATGACATGATGGTAAATTCGGAAACGAGAGCTGGACATATTGAAGCGCTAGAGAAGTTCCTTCAAAGAGTCGACAAATACAACCTACGACTAAATCCCAAGAAGTGTGTGTTCGGGTTAACGTTAGGGAAAACTGCTAGGACATACGGTAGGAATGGGAGGAATAGAAGTAGACCCTGAGAAGATCAAAGCGGTCACCGAAATGCCCGCGCCGAAGACAGAGAAACAGTTAGAGCCTTTCTCGGGAAAATCCAGTACATCAATCGATTCATCGCCAAGCTGACGTTAGTGTGCGAGCCCATCTTCAAACTATTGAGGACAGACCAGTCGGTGAAGTGGAATGGACAATGCCAAGAAGCCTTTGACAAGATCAAAGAATATCTGGTGAAACCTCATGTATTGAAACCTCTCAAACCAGGCAAGCCCTTAGTGCTGTATTTGGCCGTAGAACCCGAAGCGCTGGGGGCGATGATGGTACAAGCAGATGAGACAGGGGTGGAACATGTAGTCTACTACCTCAGTAAGAAGATGCTTTCGTATGAAGCCCGCTATCAAGAAGTAGAAAAGATCTGTTTGGCGGTAGTGTGGGCTTCCAGAAAGTTGCGTCATTACTTCCAATCCTACAAGATCCAAGTGGTAGCAAAGGAGAATCCCTTAAAGTATCTGCATTCGGTACCTTCGCTAGTAGGGAAGTTAGGTAGATGGTTGGTATTGCTGACGGAGTTTGATATTGAATATCTCACCTATAAAGTAATCAAAGGGTGAGCTGTAACGGAGTTCCTGGAATTACAACCATAGAAGGAGACCAATACAAGTTTGAATTCCCAGACGAGGAAATTCAGGCTATAATGGTCCAATGATGGAAGATGTATTTTGACGGAGCGGTGAATTACAAAGGAACCGGAATAGGAATCGTGATAGTAACCCTCGAAGGAGAAACCTTGCATATGGCCAAAAGGCTGACGTTCGGAGTAACCAACAACATGGCCGAATATGAAGCATGTGCCTTTGGATTGATAGCACTAATAACCTTAAGAGCTAATGACGTAGAGGTTTATGGAGACTCGATGTTGGTAGTCCGACAGATGTAAGGAGAATGGGAATTGAAGGAAGAACGGTTGAGACCCTACCTATTTCACCTTAGGAAGCTGGCACAGGCTAACCCTAACTGTAAATTCCAGCACTTGCCACGAGAAGAGAACCAGATGGTAGAAGCGTTGGCCACCCTAGCCGCGACTTGGGAGAACCCGGAGAAATTGGTGATGAGACCTCTAGTGTTGACGACAACAAGCAGACCCAGTTATGAGATAGAAAGAATCTTTGAAGTAGAAGTCGATGATGGAAAACCTTTGTACTACGATATTCAGCAATACCTGGAACGCGGGGAATTCCCGGAAGAAGCCAGTAGGAAAGACAAGATAGCCTTCAGAAGTTGGATATTATATGTGAGTTTGAAGGGAGAACTTTACAAGAGACAAGCCAATGGCATCTAACTGAAGTGCTTAAGAAAGGAAGAGGCTCAGAAAGCGATGGAAGAAGTACACGCCGGAGTATATGGACCGCACATGAACGGATTGAACTTATCCCGCAAGATAGTGAGACAAGATTTCTACTGGTCGACCATGGAAGCTGACTGCGCGAAGCTGAAGAAGCATTGTCACGATTTTCAAGCACACTGTAACTTGAACCATTTACCACACATGGAGTTACACGGACTAGCAGAGCAATGGCCTTCTCAGCATGGGGAATTGACATGATCAGAGAAATTCGACCACATGCGTCAAATGGACATCGTTTCATAGTATTGGCGGTAGACTACTTTTCGAAATGGGTAGAAGCTGAGTCGTTCAGTAACGTTACAGCAAAGCAGATGGTGAAGTTCATATCCCGAAACATCGTATGTCGATACGGAATGCCACATCATGTGGTAACAGACAACAGAGTCCAGTTTCAAGGAGAAACGAAGGCGATTCTACAGAGGTACGGGATAGGACATCACAAGTCGTCACCTTACAGACCACAAGAAAATGGGCAGTCGAGGTAGCCAATAAGATGATAAAGAAAATACTAGACAAGATGACGGAAAGTTACAAAGATTGGGCGGACAAACTGCCGTACGCCCTGTGGGGGTACAGAACTTCTGTGAGAACGACAACGAGAGCCAAACCTTATTATTTGGTCTACGGAATGGAAGCAGTATTACTGGTGGAAATTGAGATCAATGCGGGTACTAGCAGAGGCATAACTACCCGAACAAGAGTGGGCCGCACAGAGATTCGAACAGGTAACATTACTAGATGAGAAGAGAATGAAGTACTTACACCATATGCAGTATATCAGAAGAGGTTGGCTCGAGCATTCAACAAGAAGGTGTGTCCTACCAAGATCAGAGAAGGTGATCTAGTACTCAAACAGTCAAAGCCGTCGATGATGGACTGAGAGGAAGTTCAGACCCAACTGGGAATGACCCTATATAGTAAAGAAAGTGATGGGGAACGGGGCAATGAGACTGTCAGATTTAGAAGGGAACAAGTTCACCGAACCTATCAACGTGGACATGTTGAAGCAATATTTTGCCTGAGGAAGAGAAAACCAAGTGATCACCGGAAGAACTAGCCGAAAGCCTATCCCGGCGGAATAGAAAACACATCCATGCATGCATGCATACACGTCACATTATTTTATGTTCGCAGGTTTCGAATAAAAGAAGGAAAAACGGCAAATACGAGCAAGACGGGAGCAGCAACACATTATCAGCGGTTTTGGGTATGAGTCCCAAGGTTGAGGCCCACACTATCAGTAGTTTCGGGAATGAATCCCAAGGTCGAGGCCCACATTACAAGCAGTTTTCTGGAATGAATACCAGGGTCGAGGCCCACACTATCAGCAGTTGAAAGGAAGAATTCCAGTGGAGTTGAAAAAAAAAAAGTCCTTAATGGTTAGGCATAAGTCCGATGATGAAATCGTTTTCTTTAGGGTGAAACCTTAGAAACGATAAGTTCGTGATAAACTCTCACCCGATATTTTGAGTAGTTGATCTCGGCTAGACTCGCGAGCACTTAACTATAGGATCGTAGTTGTGAAAGCCTGAGTATTCGGCAAGGTGACTAGTTGAAAAGATTGCGGATCGATGAATGACCGTTCGCTTAGATGTCTATCCTGACTTGCTTGAGTTACGATGTGTGGTATGGTTGAAAACGAAAGAAAAGTCTCTAATATATATATATATATATATATAAACCACCTATAACTGATAAGCGTGAAGCTACCCATGGGCGAGTATTAGGACCACCATGAGGATAAATGCTACCTTAAAGGGTAGGTGTGTTGAAAAAAAAGGAGACGAAAGCAAAGAAAAAGAAAGTCATACCACATTGAGCACAGAAAAGCAATTACATAGCATAATCGATACATCTAGGTTGGTTTGACCCATCAATCCCATTCTTTGAAACAAAATCATTGAGTTGGCTTACCTAAGGATCAAGCTGTAAAAGAACCTGGGCACACACACACTTTGAGTCTGGTTCAGATCATTTATTCAAACACTCGGATTTGAGTTACATCGAGTACTTTGAAGGTTCTCTGGTTTCGACACTGGGCATCCTTTGAGGGCAATAATATGCATATTGAGACTATCTTGAAAAAAAAGGATAATATAGTATGTCAGTACGGAATGCCACATCACATGATCTACATTGGCCTAGTGCGACCAGTCTACCACCAACCCATAAGTAACGGTTCGGGAATGAACCATCACATCAGCAACACCTCGAGAATGAGGATTAGCAAGCCGGGAATGGCACTCCGGGAATGGAGCACGGTTCGGGAATGAACCATCACATCAGTAACACCTCGGAAATGAGGATCAGCAAGCCGGGAATGACACTCCGTGAATGGAGCACGGTTCGGGAATGGACCACCTCTCAAGTAACGGTTCGGGAATGGACCAGGGGTCGAAGCACCTCACCACCAGATCAACTCAGTTTGAAGAATCTCAGAACAACAGGTAAGTCAGGCAACAGCTGGCAAGCCAGGTAAGTAAAAATGCATGCATGACTTTGATAAGATTGTCACTGTCACACAATGCACAAGTCCCATCAAAGTAGGGGCGATGGTAGGCGCTGCATTTTTACATAAAAGCCCGATAATGAGCCTCGTATGGAGGCACTACCCGATAAGTTGCGGAAGTCGCGGGAAACGGACGTCGGATGGGAAAATTCAAAATAAATACATCCTCAGATTTAATTCGTTTGTTTGGTCTCGGGTTCGCTCGATGGATCTCCATTTTAAATGTTAGCCTGGGCCTAAAAAACCCCGCAACCCACACCAAGCCACACGCCCAAGCCCACATACACACACAAGCCTAAAAAATCCAAGCCACACGCCCAGTCCCACAAAATCCAATCCAAAATATTCAAATCACATTTAACACATGCCAAAATATAAGTAAAACACCTTCCAAATTAAAGATATTCCCCCACCAAAAATACACAATATTCTTTCCTTAAATAAATTAATTGAATACACCCCATATTTGCTTGATTTTTTCCCTTTTCAAGGAAAGCACATACAAGGAAACCCTAGCATGCACTATTATAAAAGATGACATTTTCCAAACACTAGGCTCCCCCATTGGCTCTCACTCACGGCAACTAAACAAATAAACCCTAGTGTAGGCACTGCATTTTTGCATATAAGTCCCTATGATGAGTCTCACATGGAGACACTACCTCTTTAAATTGTGGAAGTCACGGGAAACAGACGTCGGAAGGGAAGAGTCAGAAATTGACATCTTGTTGGATTTAATTCGCTTGTTTAGCTTCGGGTTCGCTTGTTGGACCTCTGTTTTAAAACACATCCTAAGCCCAAACCCCCGCAAGACACACATCAATCCCATCCAAAGCCCATTTCACCCAAGCCCAATCCAAAAATAATTAAAACATTTAAAACACATGTCACAAATTAAATAAAATCTCTTCCTAATTTAATAAATCCCTTCCTAATTTAAATAAATCACCTACCAATTTAAAGAAATTCCCCACAAAAAATATAAATATTCTTGCCTTAAATAATAAATTAAATACACACATTTACTTGATTTTTTTTCTTTTCAAAGCCCATGCATAACCCTAATACACTACTATAAAAATAAGACAAAACCCTAAACTCTCTTGGCTCTCCATTCTCACGGCAAAAACGTAAACAAAAGAATAAACCATAAAGCTTCATGGCATCTCTCCTCTCATCCATCCCTCTCGCCTAGCTGCCCCTCTCTCATTCATTCGGCAACAAGAAAAACCCTAAAAACAATGCATCCCCTCTCACTCTTCATGCATCTCACGCCTCTCTCTAAGATCACGTCACCATAAACCCCTGCAACCAAGACAAACCATGCACACGTTAACAAAACAGAACCCTCTCCCTTCTCATTGAAAACGCACTGCAACAAAGGCCATCACAGACGTCTTGCACATAAACCTTTAGCAAGCCGTGAAACTCAACCTAAACACAGCACTCACTGACCGAGATCAAACCAGCCAAAAACCAAAGACCACTCAGACGCTCTCTCTCTCTCAAACCAAAAAAACACGCACTCACAAGCCAAATCAGCAACCCCCTGACCAATACACAGCCCTTCAATCAACCAAAAAAACCGTAAACTAATATCTCACTCAGCCCACTCACGCTTACAATAAACAACGAGCCATTACACTCTACGCAGCAATTAGTCACCCTCTCTCACAAACTGGCAACAAACAAGTAAGACTCTTCACGCCCCTACAATCCACGAACACACAGCCAACAGCCCCTACAATCCACGAACACAGCCACAACATAAGACTAAATGACCCATCTCATTAACGCACAACAGCCCTTCAACCAGACAAAATTCACCAGGTGAAAATAGCAACCTTACAGCCTGCACTACCACAATTACACTCCCAAAACAGTCCCCGAACAACCCTAAAGCAGTGACCGAAACCAGCATGTAAACTGCCCCCAACACAGCAGCCAAATAACCCAACAACATTTCCAAAAATTGACCCTAGAACAGCAGCAAAAGCAACCCAAAACAGTGAGCAAAATGGCGAAACAGTGAAGGAAAACAGCGAACCAGTGAATTGGAGGAGTTGCGGAGCATCAACCCTTCCGATAACCGCATAGCGTACTTCCGAGAAATGACTTAAGAGGTTAGACCTGAGGGCACTATTTTATTTATTCTCGTTCATTTTTTATTAGTATTTCTTCGCATGCGTATTATTGGAATTATTGGATTATGTATGATATTGTTGTGGCCATAGGATGAATGATTTTGTGATATCTCTTATGATATATCAGATGGAAACCCAGACGTAAATTCCGTAGCCGAATCCGAATGGACGGTAGTGCAGTCTGTACTTGGGAAATAACTCAACGTACCACTTGAGCAAACGGCATATATTTCACTTTATTTTATCTTGTTCGTCTATTATTCACATTTTACATTCCGCTTTTTACTTTCCGTACATTATTTGTTTGTGTATTGATGATATAGTGCGCATGGGAAAATCAAGTTGGATTAAAGGTCCTCCGTTTTGAGGGATGAAAAGCCTAAAGGCTACCTTTACCACGATGTTTTGCCGCGCCAGACGAAGTGCACTCGATTAAATGTGAAATGTGTTCAATCGGGCATACAAGGTCCCATATTATTTATTTGTTTATTCATGTATTGATAATTTAATGCACATGGGCTCACTAGGGTGGATTAAAGGTCCTCTATTCGAGGGAAATGCCTAAAGGCTACCTTTACCACGATGTTTTGCCGCGCCTTTTATTATGCCATTTACCTTTGCATATCATTGCTTTATTTACGCATGCATTGCATTCTAGTGCGCATGGCCTAACTAGGGTGGATTAAAGGTCCTCTATTCGAGGGAAATGCCTAAAGGCTACCTTTACCATGATGTTTTTCCGCGCCGGATGAGGTACACTCCATTGAACGTGAAATGTGTTCAATCGGGCATACAAGGTCCCATATTATTTATTTGTTTATTCATGTATTGATAATTTAATGCACATGGGCTCACTAGGGTGGATTAAAGGTCCTCTATTCAAGGGAAATGCCTAAAGGCTACATTTACCATGATGTTTTGCCGCGCCAGACGAAGTGCACTCGATTAAATGTGAAATGTGTTCAATCGGGCACACGAGGTCCTACATTGTGTATTTGTTTATCCATGCATGTGTTTGTGTCATTTCAAATGCCATTTTGGTAATCTCATTCGAACGCATTTCGAACGCTACACGAATGTATGTATTCTTTCTCAGTCCGTTCGAACACGTTTACGAACGCTACTCGAACGCGCATGCATTTTGTTTTATCATGCATCAGATCTTATCCCGTTCAAATTCGTTCTCGAACGCTATATGAACGTGAACATTCTGTTCACCGTTCGAATGCGTTTTCAAACGCTACACGAACTCACATACAGTGCACATACTTCTTTTCGTCACATTTCATACATGCTTGCTTCTTTGATCATTTCTTTTGCACCATATGATTAGTCACATCATTTCGTTATTTACGCTTAGGAAATTATCATCCATTTATATTTCCGCATTTATTTATTCGATATGCTCATGAGATTGTGTGCTCGCTTTTCTTATTAATGCCTTTATAGTTGTTATTAGTTACATTATTGCACTTTATTGTTTAATACGTTCATGAATTATGTATTTTGCCTTCATTTTTTCATTTACTATTATGGGTGTGCAAACTTGCATGTTGCTTAAATTATTTGGTATGTGTTGCATGTGATTTGGTTGTACTATTGCGTAAATCCTTTCATTAAAAGTGGCATTAGTAAGGGACCATTCTAAACCCAACGGTTTGAGGTCTTCCCTTGCGAGGGGTGAGTGCGGCCTTAAATCATTTTCCCGGTTCACACCGGGTGGCGACTCCATTTTTAGTTCTCCGGTTTAGTCCCCCGCGGGCTACTCCATACTCCCAACCAGGCCACGAGCCTGGGACAGCGTCGCCGATTTCTGTGTCCTATAGTCTAGCGACTCCACTGGGATAGAGAATCGGCCCCGAAATAATGTCTTGTAGTGATTGTGATTTGTGCTTTAGTTAACCGTGTCTATAGTGGGTTAAAGGGGTTTAATCAAAGGCATTCTTAAGGCTAGGTGATGATTTGGTGTCTTCCTTCATTCACTACCTTTCTATAAGGAAAAACTGTGAAGGCACCTAGATAATCATTATTCGTAGCTCGTGGTGACAGACTAATTTGGAGGACTTGTTGTTTATTCCTGTCACCAAGGCGATAAGAGCCTAAGAGGCTTGGGTATTTAAGAGAGTTCACTCCACCCTCCCTCTGGGGAATGTACAATAAGAAATCTATTTGACAATTAGTCACGTATCATAACTTGTTGGCACGTACCATAAGGTATAAAAAAGGTGCGCTCACTTGGTCGCTCGAACCCTTGAGTGAGGAGTCCTAGTTATGGGCAATCCTTCGCCTACGAGAGCCTTTGTCTACACTCCCATGAGCTCACATGAGAACTGTAGTTGTATAATTAATAGAAATTGTCTTTTTATGTTTGTGTTTAGGACCATCATCATTTGGATTCAGTTGGACATTTTGTCAAGAGATATGAACTTGTTGGGCTATTTAAACTGGGACGAGTTCGTGTCCTTTGACAATTGGGCCAAAAGCTTCTAAAAATGCTGATGGGCCATTTTGTGTTTAGGCCTCTTATCATTTGAAGTTGTTTAGCCATGGTATCGCAAAAGTGTAAACCTGTTAGGCCTTTCCAACAGGGACAAGTTTGCACCGCACAATATATGATTGAATGCTTTAAAATGATAATGGGCCTACTTATATATTCCATACTTCTCACGCATCTCATGCACCTCATATATACACGCATCATGTTAACCCTTGTGTCTAAAAGCCATCATAGATACCCATTGGGTTGGGGAAGAAGGAAGACTCGTCAAAAGACCGCCAGCAAACATGAGTGAGTCAGTCAACGAGGGATCCCGTCTGGATCAATTGGAGACCAAAGTAACCGAAATTACTGAGCAGTTGCAAGTTTTGACCAATGTTTTGGCATGTTTGACCGTACCCCGTATAGCAATAACAGAAAGTTGTGCAACCAGAATGGAAAGACCATTGGGGAACCTTCAAGGACCAAGCCCATTCCCTCTGTGGTTGCCCCTATCAGAAACAGATGATTCTCCAATCTTGGTAGACCTTTGTCAGAGGTATTTGAAGAGCTAAAAAGGCAAGGACTCCTAAATCCCTTAGAACCTAAACCACTTCCATGTTGGGTTTCTATATTAGTCCCAAGATCAATTCAAGCAATGAAACATGTGTGAATACTCAAAAGAAGTATGGCGGAATCATACTTACAATGATCGGCTTTTGCGATGCGAGGAACAACAAAATCTTCAAGCTTTCCTTCCATGAAGCTCACGGCAAAGCTCCTCCATTTTTGCGCTCCAAGTGTTCGGTCCTTCAAGCTCCAAGCTTGGTGTTCATTCCATGCCAACGGGTGGGTTTCCCTATCACCTCCGGAAGACTCCTAATGTGTGCTAGCACCTCGGAAAAATTTGTCGCAAATCTTTCCCTTTGCTTCTCCTTGTTCTCGGCAATTACAAATTTTGGAGAAGAAAATGACCAAAGGCCGAGAGAGTGGAGAGAGGAAGAAGAAAATGTGTTAGTTGGTTTTGATTTCCAAAATCAATAAAAGATATACCAAATTCAAAAATGGTATATGGCATTTAAGCCATCCAACCACCACCATCAATCACTCAAAAGTGACAAGTTGTTAATCACTCAAAGTGACAAGACATCCATCACTTGATTGACTAGTGATTTGACGCTTGATGTGACTTGTGGGCTGCACTTGAATTCGAAATGCGAGTGGGCCCGCAGACACTCTCGGGCTCGGGTTCGCTAATTCCGAATTAACAAATTTTCCGTTGCGACGTAATTAAATCAAATTTAATTAAATAATTATGCCTAGTAAAATTACTATTCACGTCGCTAACGAATTCATTCTAAATTAACTCGTTCGCCCGAATTAAAATCTAATTTTAATTCCGCGTCGAATCTAATTTCGTATTATATATCGAATATATTATTTTATCGATTAATTCCAATTAATCATTCTCTCTCTTTTAATAATATTTTATCCCAGATAAAATATCTCCGTAATTAATCCCAGATAAAATTTTTCTCTATCTAATATTTAATCCCAGATTAATAAAGTGTGAGTCATACGTCATCGGTGAATCTTCGAGAAGCAACCCATGAGATCCCCGGATATGTTGGCAGTAAATCCGATCGTCGGACTATCCGAACACGTACGTACCTAGTACTACGTTTTTACCGATTTACAAGACATGGTTGGCTTCTAGCAAAACACTGTGCCTACCCAATTCTCCAGAAATATTCTTAAAGGAATATATGATCTATATCAGGCGTGGTATACGTAGTATTGCGTATTGCGATCCAGCATCGGATGTCACATGCTAGGCCTGTGGCTGGAATTATGTCTGCCCCGTACGAAGCACATATCGAATCTCTGGTAACTAGTCTCTATAATCGGATAATCATGACCTAGTCATATTATCCCTATGACTGCAGTACATAAGAGCACCAGTTTCGTATCCTATGTGATCATCATCTCCACTATGACTGGAGTGATACTTCCATCTTGACATCACACCCAATACACTACAATTCTCAATATACCCAGAAGAGGCGTACACAGAACCTGTTAAAGCCCTGGACGACCAAAACCAAAGTATATTGATTGTCGCAAGTATTAGCGGTGCAAGTCTCATGTTAAGACCAAATACACCTACCCTGATTCGGATTCCATAAACACACAGTCATACTACCAATGGAATTCCGAGGGGTCTATCCAGAGTGAAGGTGTTTCCGTACCATCGGTAAACACAACCTCTTATTACATTTGCATGAGTATCTTATACCCAAATATATGAGAACTATGTCATTATGCTCCCACAACATGCACAAGTGTAATACTAGTCTTTTACGCATTATCGATGTCCAATCTCGATAATACTCTGACTAGGGATATTTAATGATTAAACCTTCGTGGATTGATACTGTCTCGTATCATCTCAATCCAGAACTAATCATAAGGACCTTTTATCATTTATATATCTTGGTAATCTAATTACAAATGATAAAAGGGAAATTTCCTTTGTCACATAGTTAATTTGTACAACAACACCATGATCTGTACAAATAGTGATGCTATGGGTCATAATTGTCCAACAATCTCCCACTTGTCCTATAGCCAATCACTCAAGTGTCCTACACCCGAACTATGTACGGTTCACTCAAACTTCTGCTGGGGAAATACTTTCGTCAGCGGATTTGCAGTGTTATCATCTGATGCGATTTATTCGATCATCACATCGCCACGATGTATGATCCAAACGAATCAGATGAATATTTAAAGTATATATCTGGATCGTTGATGAGACCTTTAATTCTCTAGCCTGTGCTGTAGCCTAGCTCAGCTACTAACAGAACTATTCCTAATCTAATTAGGATTATTATCGACCCAAATGATTAAATCCGGCCTACCTGACAACACTGTCTTCTAAACTCACGACCACCAAGCTTCCCGCATGAGGATATGGGGCAACAATAGTAAAGATGAGATATAGCAGAAATGGGAAAGTAAATGGGAAAAAGAATTACAGGAGTTAGAGGATCTGATGTCCGGAAAAAGCAAGAAGACAAAGTTGCATATTATGAGGATGTTTGTTTTCCTGATCTCATTCAATTGTGATGTCACTTCCATTAATCATAAGACATTGATTTTGTCTACTTGTTCGAACTTTTTCTTAATAAAAATAAAGACGTTCATTTCATTTACTTGCCTGAGTCTCTACCCTTCAAGAAGAACAAGATAATCATTCAGGAGTTAGCTTCTCAATATATGAGTTTGAAGGGAGGACTATACAAAAGACAAGCAAATGGCATTCAGCTGGAGTGTTTAAGAAAAGAAGAAGGCAATGGAAGCAGTACTGGCGGTGGAAGTTGAGATACAGTCCATGCGGATATTAGCAGAAGCAGAGTTATTGGAGCAAGAATATGCCTCGCAGAGACTTGAACAGTTGGCATTACTGCATGAGAATATAATGAAGTCCATGCATCATATACAGTTATACCGGAAAAGATCGGCATGAGCATTCAACAAAATGTGCGTCCTACTAAGATCAGAGAGGGGGATCTAGTACTTAAGCTGTCAAAGCCGTCGACAACGGATCCGAGAGGAAAGTTCAGACCTAATTGGGAAGGACCCTACATAGTCCAGAAAGTGATGAGAAACGGGGCAGTGAGACTGTCAGACTTAGAAGGGAACGAGTTCACTGAGCCGATCAACGTGGACAAATTGAAGCAATATTTTACCTGAGGAAGAGAGGACCGAATAGTCAACAAGGGAATTGGCGGAAAGACCTAACCCAACGAGATAAGAAATTCATCCATGCATGCATGAATACACGTAACACACTTGCATTCTTTTTGTGTTTTGTTTTCTTTGTATTCACAAGTTTCAACAGAGAGAAAGAGAAAGCGGCAAATGTAAGCCAACCAGAAGCAGCAACAGTATAATGTCATCAGTTTTAGGAATGAATCACCGGGTTGAGGCTCGCATCAGTATAGTCTCAGGAAGGAATCCCAGGGTTGAGGCCCATATCAGTATAAGTTTCAGGAATGGATCCCATGGGGCGAAGCCCACATTATCAGCGGTTGAAAGGAAGAATTATGTGGAGTGAGTGAAAAAAAAAGTCTTTGATAGTTAGGCATATGTCCAGTGATGACATTGTTTGCTGTAGGGGTGAAACCTTAGAAACGATAAGTGCGAGATGTACTCTCATCCGATATTTTGAGTAGTTGATCTCGGCTAGACTCACGAGCACTTAATTACGAGATCTTAGCAGTGGAAGCCTGAGTGGTCGGCAAGATGATTAGTTGAAGAGATGGCGGATCAGTGCATGACCGTTTGCCTGGATGTCCATCCTGGTTTACTTATGCTACGATATATGATATGGTTCGAAATGAAGAAAAGTCTCTAAAAAGAAAAAAGAAAAAAATAGACCACCTATAACCGATAAGCGTGAAGCTACCCATGGGCGAGTATTAGGACAACCATGAGGAGAAATGCTACCTTAAAGGGTAGGTGTGTCAAAGAAAGAAAAATAAAGAAAAGAGAAAAAGAAAAAAAAAAAAAAAAAAAAAAGAAAGTTCAAAAATGAAAAGAAAGAAAAGAAAGAGACAAGAGAAAAAAGAAGAAATCATATCATGTTGAGTACGAGGAAGTAATCACAGAGTGTGATCAAGATATCCAGATTGGTTAGACCCACTTATTCGATTCTCCGAGACAAAATCATCGAGTTGGCTTACTTAAGGATTAAGCTGCGAAAGAGCCTTGGCACACACACACTAGGAGTCTAGTTCATATCACTCATGCAGACGATCGGATTTGAGTGTATTAAGTACTTTGAAGGTTCTCTGGTTTCGACACGAAGCATCCGTTGAGGACGAAAATATGTTTAGCTATCAGGACTATCTCGTGAGAGGCAATACAGCATGTTGATATGCAATATCACATCAGTATCAGTTTGGGGGCAAGGCCCGCATCAGTATCAGTTTGGGGGTGAGGCCCACATTGGTATCAGTTTGAGGGTTGAGGCCCATATCAGCATCAGTTTGGGGATGAGTCCCAGGGCCGAGGCCCACATCAGTTTCAGTTATGGGGATGAGTCCCAGGGTCGAGGCCCACATCAGTTTCAGTTTTGGGGATGAGTCCCAGGGCCGAGGCCCACATCAGTTTCAGTTTTGGGGATGAGCCCCAAGGTCGAGGCCCGCACATCAGTATCAGTTTGGGGATGAGTCCTAGGGGTGAGGCCCACATCAGTATCAGTCCAGGGTTAAGGCCCACATCAGTATTCGTCTGGGGCGAGGCCCACATCAGTATTGTCAGTATCAGTTTTGGGGCTGAGTCCCGGGGGCGAGGCCATACAGTATCAGTATCAGTTTTGGGGAAGAGTCCCGTGAGCGAGGCCCACATCGACATCTGTTTTGGGGATGAGTCCCAGGGTCGTGACCCACATCATCATCAGTTTTGGGGATGAGTCCCATGGTCGTGACCCACATCAGCATCAGTTTTAGGGATGAGTCCCAGGGTCGTGACCCACATCATCAGCAGTTTTTGGGATGAGTCCCAGGGTCGTGACCCAGATCAGCATCAGTTTTGGGGATGAGTCCCAGGGTCGTGACCCACATTGTAAGTAGTATTGGGATGCGTCCCAAGGTCGAGGCCCCTATTATCGATTATAGTTCCGGGATGTGTCCCAGGGTCGAGGCTCCCTACATCATCAGTTTTGGGGATGCGTCCCAGGGTCATGACCCACATTGTCAGCAATATTGGGATACGTCCCAGGGTCGAGGTCCCCTTTGTCGGTTGCAATTATTGGGATGCGTCCCAGGGTCGATGGCCCCCTGCATCATCAGTTTTGGGATGCGTCACAGGGTCGTTACCCATATTGTCAGCGGTATTGCGATGCGTCCCAGGGTCGAGGCCCCCGTTGTCGGTTGCAGTTATTGGGATGTGTCCCAGGGTCGATGGCCCCCTGTATCATCAGTTTTGGGATGTGTCCCAGGGTCGTGACCCACATTATCAGTGGTATTGGGATACATCCCAGGGTCGAGGCCCCCGTTGTTTGTTGCAGTTATTGGGATGCGTCCTAGGGTCGATGGCCCCTTGTATCATCAGTTCCAGTTTTGGGATGCGTCCGAGGGTCGTGACCCACATTGTCAGTGGTATTGGGATGCATCCCAAGGTCGAGGCCCCCATTGTCGGTTGCAGTTCCGTGATGCGTCCCATGGTCGAGGCCTACTGCATCATCAACTCAGCTCGAAGTAGCAGGCAAGTAAGGTGGCAGCTGGCGAGCCAGGTAAGTAAAAATTAATTGCATAACTTTGATAGGATTGTCATTGTCACACACTGCACAAGTCCCATCAAAGTGGGGGAGACTGTAGGCACTGCATTTTTGCATATAAGACCTATGATGAGTCTCACATGGAGACACTACCTCTTTAAATTGTGGAAGTCGCGGGAAACGGATGTCGGAAGGGAAGAGTCATAAATTGACATTTTGTTGGATTTAATTTGCTTGTTTAGCTTCGGGTTCGCTTGTTGGACCTCTGTTTTAAAACACATCCTTAGCCCAAACCCCCGCAAGACACACACCAAGCCCATCCAAAACCTATTTCACCCAAGCCCAATCCAAAAATAATTAAAACATTTAAAACACATGTCACAAATTAAATAAAATCTCTTCCTAATTTAAAAAATCCCTTCCTAATTTAAATAAATCACCTACCAATTTAAAGAAATTCCCCCACCAAAAATATAAATATTCTTGCCTTAAATAATTAAATTAAATACACACATTTCCTCCGTTTTGAGGGATGAAAAGCCTAAGGGCTACATTTGCCACGACGTTTTGCTGCGCCGAACGAAGTATGTTTGATTGAATGTGAGATATGTTTAATCGAACATACGGAGTTCCATATTATTGTCTCATTCATTTGTATGCATGGTAATATAATGCACATGGGCTAACTAGGGTGGATTAAAGGTCCTCTATTCGAGGGAAATGCCTGAAGGCTACCTTTACCACGATGTTTTGCCGTGCCTTTTATTATGTCATTTACCCTTTGCATATCATTGCTTTATTTACGTATGCATTGCATTCTAGTGCGCTTGGGCTAACTAGGGTAGATTAAAGGTCCTCTATTCGAGGGAAATGCCTAAAGGCTACCTTTACCACGATGTTTTGCCGCGCCGGACGAGGTACACTCGATTGAATGTGAAATGTGTTCAATCGGGCATACAAGGTCCTATATTATTTATTTTTTTATTCATGTATTGATAATTTAATGCGCATGGGCTAACTAGGGTGGATTAAAGGTCCTCTATTCGAGGGAAATGCCTAAAGGCTACATTTACTACGATGTTTTGCCGCGCCGGATGAAGTGCACTCGATTAAATGTGAAATTTGTTCAATCGGGCACATGAGGTCCTACATTGTGTATTTGTTTATCCATGCATGTGTTTGTGTCATTTCAGATGCCATTTTGGTAATCTCGTTCAAACACATTTCCGAACGCTACATGAACGTATGCATTATGTCTCAGTACGTTCGAACGTGTTTACGAACGCTACTCGAACGCGCATGCGTTTTGTTTTATCATGCATCAGGTCTTATCTCGTTCGAACACGTTCTCGAACGCTATACGAACGCGAACATTCTATTCACCGTTCGAACCAGTTTTCAAAAGCTACACGAACGCACATACAGTGCACAGACTTCTTTTCGTCACATTTCATGCATGCTTGCTTCTTTGATCATTTCTTTTGCACCATATGATTAGTCACACATTTCATTATTTACGCTTAGGAAATTATCATCCATTTATATTTCCGCATTTATTTATTCGATATGCTCATGAGATTGTGTGCTCGCTTTTATTATTAATGCCTTTATAGTTGTTATTAGTTACATTATTACACTTTATTGTTTAATACGTTCATGAATTATGTATTTTGCCTTCATTTTTTCATTTACGATTATGGGTGTGCAAACTTGCATGTTGCTTAAATTATCTGGTATGTGTTGCATGAGATTTGGTTGTACTATTGCATAAATCCTTTCATTATAAGTGGCAGAAGTAAGGGACCATTCCGAACCCAACGGTTTGAGGTCTTCCCTTGCGAGGGGTGAGTGCGGCCTTAAATCATTTTCCCGGTTCACACTGGGTGGCGACTCCATTTTTAATTCTCCAGTTTAGTCCCCTGCGGGCTACTCCGTACTCCCAACCAGGCCGCGAGCCTGGGACAGCGTCGCCGATTTATGTGTCCTACACCTAGCAGCACTTGTCTCTCCCTCCACGTTCAGCACGTCACAACCCACGATCAAACCTTCACTGACCGACACAAACTCAACCTCACACAGCAGTGACCATCCTCACCACACTTCCAACTTACGACCTGAGCACGCCCTTTCTTCATGCAATAAACTCCATCATCACCAATGAATTGACTCACGCCAAAACACCATCCTAGAACACACAACTCTCCTATCTCTCTCTCTCTCTACACGCCCTTCTTCTCTCTCATTTTGTCTACAAACCAAAGGAAAACCCTAATCCTAAACACGACATCTCTCATCTCGGATCATTCTCTCTCGGTCTCACCAAAGTAACAACAACCCTCTCATTAAACCGATTCAGCCAACAACAAAACATAGCCCACTCACACTTGGTTCTCTCTCACACAGACCACTTACCCTCTCGGAAAAACTAACCGACCCAAATAACAAAAATAATAGCCCTCTATTAAGCCACAAACAGCCAACAACGGGACAAACTCCACCGAACACGAAGGAAACAATGAAACTGCACTAAACACATAAAAATCACCAAAGCCATGAGCAACACCAAATAAATCGAAACCAAACTGTCCAAACCAGTCCAAAAATCACCCAAAAACAGTGAGCACATAGCCCCAAAAATCAGGACCCAAATCACCCCAAAATAGTCTAAAAATCATCCCAAAACTAGTAGCTAAAACAACGGAAAACATCAGTAAAAAACAGTCCAAAATAGTGAAGGAAGACAGAGAAAACAACGAGCAAAATTGCAGCAAACCCGAGTAAGAAAACCAAAAAAGTTACGGAGCATTAACCCTTCTGGTGACGGTATAACGCACTTCCGAGAAGTAACTTAAAAGGTAAGACCTGAAGGCACCCTTTGCTATTTTTCATTCATCTTTTCGGTTGTCTATTATTATTTCCTTGCATGCGTCTTGATGGTTCATTTCTATTATTGTTATTGGGTTAATGATTGCGTGCTATCTCTTGCGGTATATCAGATGGAAACCCAGACATAAATTTCGTAGCCGAATCTGAATGGACGGTAGTGCGGTCTGTACTTGGGATACAACTCCATGTACTGTTTGAGAAACTTTCAAGCACGTGTTTCATTTTATCATTTGATTTTGTGTTCATTCATTGTTTGTGTTTACTGTTCCGTTATTTATTTTCTATGTGTTGTTTCTTTATTTACTTATGCATTGTTATTTAGTGCGCATGGGCTAACTACGTTGGATTAAAGGTCCTCCATTTGAGGGAAATGCCTAAAGGCTACTTTACCACGATGTTTTGCCGCGTCGGATGAAGTATACTTGATTGAATGTGAAATACGTTCAATCGGGCATACGAGGTCCCAAATAGATGTTGGCCTTGGTCGCATCTCTTTTATTATTCCGTCATTTACTTTCCGCATGTTATTGCTTTATTTATTTATGCATTGCTAATGTAGTGTGCATGGGCTAACTACGTTGGATTAAAGGTCCTCTATTCGAGGGAAATGCCTAAAGGCTACCTTTACCACGACATTTTGCCACGCCGGACGAAGTATACTTGATTGAATGTGAAATACGTTCAATCGGGCATACGAGGTCCCATATAGATGTCGGCGTAGGTCGCATCTCTTTTATTTTTCATTATTTACTTTCCGCATGTTATTGCTTTATTTATTTATGCATTGTTAATCTAGTGCGCATGGGCTAATCATGTTGGATTAAAGGTCCTCTATTCGAGGGAAATACCTAAAGGCTGCCTTTACCACGACGTTTTGCCCCGCCGGATGAAGTATACTTTATTGGATGTGAAATACGTTCAATCGGGCATACGAGGTCCCATATAGATGTCGGCCTAGGTCGCATCTCTTTTATAATTCCGTTATTTACTTTCCGTATGTTATTGCTTTATTTATTTATGCATTATTAATCTAGTGCGCATGGGCTAATCATGTTGGGTTAAAGATCCTCTGTTTGAGGGAAATGCCTAAAGGCTACCTTTACCACGATATTGTGCCGCGCCGGACGAAGTATACTTGATTGAATGAGAAATACGTTCAATCAGGCATACGAAGTCCCATATAGATGTCGGCCTTGGTCGCATCTCTTTTATTATTCTGTCATTCACTTTCTGCATGTTATTTCTTCTATTTACTTTTACGTCACCAATTGGTGCGCATGGGCTAATCGGGTTGGATTAAAGGTCCTCCATTTGAGGGAAATGCCTAAAGGCTACCTTTACCATAATGTTTTGCAGCGCCGGGTATACAAGATCCCATATGGACGTTGGCCAAAGCTCTTGGTCACACCCTTCTTCCGTTGATCTTGTTATTCGCCTTTTTGATTGTCATTTTTCATTCTACACTTCGCATTCATGCTGTGTTAATGCTTGAGTGTTGCCTCTCGCGGTATATCGGATGGAAACCCAAACATAAATTCCGTAGTCAAATCTGAATAGACGGTAGTGCGGTCTGTACTTGGGATATAACTCCACGTACCGCTTGAAAAACGCTCGCGCACGTGTTTATGTCATTTTAGATACCACTTTGGTAATCTCGATTGAACGCGTTCTCAAGAGCTACATGAACGCGTGCATTCTGCCTCATTTTTGTTCGAACGCGTTTCCGAACGCTATACGAACACATGCATTCTGTTTACCGTTCGAACGTGTTTCCAAACGCTACTCAAACGCATGCATTCTGTTTATCGTTCGAACGTCTTTCCAAACGCTACTCGAACGCATACATTTCGTTTACCCTTCGAACGTGTTTCCGAACGCTACACGAACGTGCATGCAGTGAATCGACTTCTCTTCCTCATATTTCATGCATGTTTGCTTCTTTGGTCATTTCTTTTGCATTACATACTTAATCATCTCACTTTATTATTGACGCTTTTTACCGTTATTATTTATTTATATTTTCGCATTTCTTTATTTGATATGTTTATGGAATTATGCGTTCAAATTTTTTTTTATTTACTTTTATGGGTGTACAAACTTGGTTGTTGATTAAATTATCTTGCATGTGTTTCATAAGACTTGGTTATACTATCGCATAAATCCTTTCATTACAATCGGCATTAGTAAGTGACCATTCCGAACCCAACGGTTTGAGGTCTTCCATTGCGAGGGGTGAGTGCGGCCTTAAATCATTTCCCAGTTCACACTGGGTGGCGACTCCTTTATTCTCCGGTTTAGTCCCTCGCGGGCTATTCCGTACTCTCGATCGGGCCACGAGCCCGAACAGCGTCGCACACCTTTGTACCATGTCTACACTAAGGTATTTTCTTACTTTCTTCAATTGAATAATTATTTCTATAGTTCTATCTCTTTTCATATGACATAGATTTATTTTTCCCTCTCTTGAATATAGATGGTTGGACGCTTTGAAAAGTGAATCAATGCATGTGTAAGGAAGCTAATTAGTTTAATTAGTGTAAAGTAAGTTTATTTAGGTTCTTTGATAACAAGTTGTCATTCTAGAGTGTTAAGACCACTATTGTGATACCTAAAGTTGCTCTTAAGTTCTTTATTTGTGGTGTCTTTGATTGGTGTAGATATTAATTAAATTAATGTTGAGAAAATTGAATTTAAAGTATGAAAATGATTATTTTTATATCCAGATCAGATATGAAAATTCTAAAAATTTTATGATGAAAAATATGATGTTTAAATATATTGGATGTGTATTGGGCATTAGGATAATTGTCAAAAATTATTTCAGAATGAAAATACACGAAAACAGCGAAAAACGATGTGATTGGGTGAGTTTCGAGCTTATTGGGTAACGACTATCCAAACAGTGAATTTGTCACTATTCGGGCAGTCCATGAAATGTTCAAGTACTATTGGGAATGACCTGGATAGCCTCGTGTTGTATCGGTTACTCGATTCGATCGTAAACGCATACACTACAAGAAAAAAGGCCTTTACTGACACTAAGGTTAGTGACACTAGGCTAAAAGTGTCAGAAACGACGTGTAAATGTGCCTATTTCCGTGTTTTTCACTTAAATATCAATAATTAATGACACTATGGTATCAGTGATTTTAGTGTCAGTAATTACTATTACCATAGTATCAGTAAGAAATAAAAAAAAAAATGCGTAGTCGTCTGGAGTCGAACCAACACCTCACGGAAGTGACGTTTTTCGCATATATTACTGACACTATAGTATCAGTAAATTTAGTGTCAGTAATTAATGATACCTTAGTATCAGTAAAAAAAAATTAAAAAAAAAATTATTTCCTTAAAATCAAACCCTCATCTCCACTATCCGCTTCTCAAAACTCTCCCCATTCCTCTCAAAACACCTCATCTCCACCTCCACCAACTCCATAACAACAATCACTTCCCCATAACTCATAAAGCGTTTTCTAGGGCTCTCTTTTTTCACACACAACACCACCTAACTCAAATTTCAAAAAACGCAGTCGTTTCGATCTCTTCTTCGATCTAATTCGTCGAGATGAAGCTCACCGTCAAGACTCTCAAAGGCAGCCATTTCGAAATTAGGGTTCAGCCCTCCGATACGGTCTGTCCCTCTGTCTTTACAAATTGGAATTCATTCAAGTTTATTTCAGAAGCCAGCATTGAAAAAAGCACACAAAAATTTGACTGATTATCCTGTTCCTATCATGGTTGTGATTTCTGAAATATTGGGTTTTGTTGCAGTGATGCATTATAGAATTAGTTAGAAACTCTCCTAGAAAATCTTGTGGCGGCATTTTTTAATTGATTAATTTCTTTTGATTAGGTTGATACTTTTGAAGACATCTGCCTCTTTTTTGTTTTTAATTGTTTTAATTGGTGCTTTTGTTCTTACAGCCTGGTCCTAGTGGCAGCAAATTATGTTTTGCCTGTGAACAAGGATACTTCTGGTTCAGATGAACATTTGGGTAAGTTAAGGGAGATTTGTCTGTAAAGATCAATCTCGTTTGCATTCATAATTTCAAGGTATGTGTATGGGTAAAAGTCCTCTCCATGTGTTTGATGAAATGCCTGTGAGAAATAATTTTATCATGTAAAAACATTTGACACTTCGTTTGGATAAGAGATCAATAAGAGGGAAAGAAATCGTGTGGAATTTTTCGTCGAAAATAATTTTTGAAACCCTGAAATCTCCTGGCATTTTCTGTGTTCACTGAGTTCTATACCAGGGAGGGACTACTGCTGGACTCTAAAACATAGGTTGGAAATTTAAATGCCAAACTTAGTATAATATTTGTTAGTTTAAGTTTAGGATTTAAAAAGCGTGTTGCGAGTAGGTGTCTGCAAGTGTATGTTTCGAAATCTAATACTAATGTGCTGGAAAGCTCTCATATTAATGTGTCGCTATAACATCATCCTCCGTGTATATGCTTTTGATAAGCATGCCTGTGTATGTGAATAGCTTGTGTATGTGAATTTGTGATTTATATTAGCCTCAATAGTGATTTTATGCATAAAAAATGAATTAGATATAATAGGGATTGGATGTATTCCATTGTTTTTACTTTTTATGCAAATTGAATTTTACACCTCAATCGGCTGAGGACGGTGTATGTCAAGACTAAATGCGTAATGTTGACAATTTCTGACTGGAACTAGCTGATTTTGAGAAGCAATGGTTTGAACCTAATTTTCGTAACATCCATGCTTGGGAGAAAGAATGAGACTTGTCGAACAAACATTTCTTAAAGCATCTCAAATTGTTCACCAATAAGTAAACATAGTATTTTCTGATGCATGTTAATAGTTTTTTATTTATGTGCTACATGCCTACACATGCTTTTACAAATCAAGGAAACATTTAATGCTTACATCCTCTATATGAATGCAAACTTTATCCAATCCCCATGTGATAATAAAATATAAAGTACCTATGATTTGAGCCTTTGTAAATTCTTCATGTTTTTGCTCCTTACTGGAAAAGAGCTCAAGCTTTTCGAAAGGAAATCTCCAGCTGTACCATCTAACATCAAAAAGACTGTCTTCACGCCATTTTATGCTTTAACTTGATTTGCATTTTATTTTGTGTCTAAGCTGTTTTGAATATTGTTTTCTGCATTATATTCCAAATTAATACATTTCTTTCATTTATCAAATGATCGATGACTTCTTTGACACTGGTAAAACATTTATCCTCATTACATGTTGTTTAGCAGCAGGACTCACTTATTTTACAAAAACAATGTTATTAACTTTTCATCTTCTTAACGATTTCATTCTTTTTATTCAAATTCAAGAATGTGTAAGATGAATCTGTGTAAACTATCTTGTACTGGTAAATGATGATGAACTTATTTTTCATTTTAAGAATTTTTTGACACAAAAACTTGCAGACATTTGAAGTATTTGACATTGTGTGTCACATAATACTACCACAATTTTTTGTTAGATAATGTTGGGCATACAGTAAATTGTACTTGATTGCAGTTGGGATAAGTTTGTATCGGTTTTGCTTTGTCAATGCCCTCCAAATTTTTTCCCTTGCAACTGCTGCCAAACCAGTTCAGTTTGGACAATGCGTTAGAGTATACTCTGAGGAATGAAGCCGGCATGATGCTTGTAAAAGTGTGTAAATTGATGAATTCAAATGTAGGATTTTGGGCAATACTAGCCTCTGCCCTAGATGTTTCTCTTTATTTCTATGCTTTTTATTGTATGTTATTGATTTGTTTGTTTTGGTGATTATGTAGCGGTATGAAAGATACAACTTGTTATTATGGATGTCATTTGGTTTTTATATGCATGCTCTTAGGTTGTTGGTATGGTTATTGTCAATAAGTGCTTTATGTGACAAAAATTAGATTAGGGTTATATTTTGTATTTATATTTTGTATTTTTATTTGGATGTATTTAATGTTTTTATTTATGAAGATATCGATTTTTTTTGGAAGTCCATCTAATTCTTAACATTTGGTTTATAATTTCAGATTTTGTGCCAGATATCATATTGTTGGGGGATTGTTGCAGGCTTCTCAACAAGTATCATGAATTTTGGTGGGGGCATGACATTTTGGTGGGACTTTAAGAGTAGTTTTTGAAATATATATATGTTAATTTAAAGATTGTCTATGGAGTTTTTGTATTCATCATGTGATACTGTTGAATTGATTAATACGATTAATCTATTATATTGCGAATTTTATATAAATGTATTTTTTAGTTTTTTATTTCATTGAGTTGTATATATATATATATATATATATATAATATATATATATAATATATATATTTTATGATTAATTTAATACAAAACATAAGAAATATAATTGTGAAATAATACGATTTTTAAATTTTAAAAGATATTGACGGATATTGATACTATAGTAACAATAATTACTGACACTAAAAATCAAATATATGCGATATACTGATACTGCAGTAACAAAATTTACTGACACTATAGTATCACTAAATACTGATGTTATAGTGTCAATAATTACTGACACTAAAATAGTGTGAGAGATTACTGATACCATAGTGTCAATAATTTTCTGATACTACAGTATTAACGTTTACTGACACTAGAAACTAGTGTCAGTGATTTCTGGCTGCGGCAACACTGACACATTTAATTAGTGTCAGTAAAACCCTTTACTGACACTAATTTAGTATCAGTAAAAGCCTTTTTTCTTGTAGTGATATTATATTATTTTACGGAAAATCATTTTTGTAAAAGTTTCGCGGTGTTTTCTAAATTAATTATGTCATTATTTGATATCGAATAAAATATTTAAGTGAAAAATGAATGAATTATTCATATTGGATTTTGATTAATTTATTCGGTAAGTTTAAAAATTTTAAAGTTACGATTTCGTCTAAACTACGCTTCCGCTATGTATCACCCCAACAAACATACTCAAAGCGCATTAAAACGTTCATACAACTCGAGATAACACACAAAATGTAAGATAAAAAAGGCGATAAAAATAGACATATTGACCACTCATCAATTGAAAATTAGAAAAAAAAATCAAAACTATCTCTTAAAATTATCCAAAATTCACTATTTATTATTCATTTATGATGAATAATGACTAAATATTTTAAGAGTCTTTAGTTAAATAAATATGAATATTGAACGTTTTGATGCAAATAAAAATATTTATCATTATTTAAGAAAATATAATAAATTAATGATATTGGTGTTATTATCCCAATAATTATTTATTTAAATCAAAGCATATTCTCATTCTTTTTCATTATTTCCAATGAAATATTTCTATATTTTTTTTCACAAATTCATCAATTAAGCCCAAAAAAATTGAAAAATTAAAAGTAGATTAAAAATTAAAATCAAACGATTTTAAAAAAATTAGAAATCAATCGACTAATCAGTCAAAATCATTTAAATTTCGATTTCAGTTTAAAGCAGTTAAAATCGACTGGAACGAATCGCTGAAATACCGAATTAAGCTTATATATGGTACCATTGAGTTACCATTTATGCCATTAATCGATTAATTAATTAATTAATTTCATTATTAACAACATAAACAAGTACTTTCTTGATATATGTTATATGTAATATATTTTTTTAGGTTAAACACATTCGAAAAAAAATGCTTTAATAGATTATTAGACTCCTATTGTTTCAGAATTCACAGTCATACAAACAAATTTAGAAATTAACATCAAGACCCCTTTAATTAGTGAATTTCATTAATTCGGATAGAGATAACATCCTTAAATGCATTATTCTTCATAGATAGTATGATACATTACTTGTTATTTCAGAAATAGAAATCAAGGCTTTTTTCATTTGTCAATTCCTTCTATTTAGAAAATGATAAAAGCATTTTACAACATTAATCTTAATGGACATAATAGTACATTAATAATTTAATACTCTTCTAATCCAAATAAATAAAATTTACAAACCAAAAAAAATATCTAGATAATCAGTTTTAAAACAGTGAATGTATTTTTCTCCTTTTTAAAAAGACATAAAAATGCATTTCAGTCAACTTGCCAATATATTGCACACTATAGGCAGACAAAATCCTTATTCAGGCAGGTTCTTTCTAATTAACAAAATAATGCAAACTTGGTCATAGTTAAAACTCAGTGGCCTTCTATTCATAACAGCTTCAGTAATGTCGGGGGCGGCCCTGAAATTTAAGGGGCCCTAGACGAATTTATTAAAATGTAACGTTCATAAAAAAATGATTTTTTTGATTTTTTTTGTAATAATTATTAAATTTTCATAAATTCGTGAAAATTACAAATATTATGATCCTATATATTTATGGGGGAATAAGTGTAATATTCGGAAATTAAAAATTCTACTATATCTAAAACACGTTTCAGTTAGAGTTTCTACGATTAGATATCAAGCACCCTTAAATTTAAGGAGTCAATTGAAATAAAACATCAAACACAAATAATCAATTGCAGAAAGTAAACAAAAGACAAGCGGATTTGTTTACGAAGTGGAAACTATTTTCAGAGAAAAAACCACTCCGGGAATAGGCTACCCCAAAATCCACTATATGAGAAAAACTTGCAGAGATGGTGAAAAGACATAAAACAACAATTTTGCTGACTCTATTCCCACAACCGTAATTACCCGAGGAACTCCTCAAGCCTGCACCAAACAAATTTCTTCAAAATATCTGAAGTCCTAGTGAATTGAATCTGCAAACTCACGCGTCAGAACTTCGAATGTCAATCTCCACCTTCAAACTTAGAAGGCTTAGGGTTTTGGTGAGATTTATGTTTGGAAGGTAGATGGTGATGAAACAAGAAGGTCTCTCACTAGGAAGAAGACATGAGAGATTGAGTCTTCAAAGATGAGTGCTCTTCAAAGGGTTTAGAAAACTGAATACAAAAACTCTTAGGGTAATGTTTTTCCAACCCTTATGAAGAGGGTATATATTTTCTTTAATAGGTATGGTTTTCCTTGGGGCAAAAAGGCTTCAAAAATACATCCAAAATACAACAATTGCACATGGGCGTTCGAACGCCTGAAGAATGCACAACGAACGTGAAAGGTTTCGCAAAACTGTTCGAACGCCACTTCGAACGTGACTCGAACGCGAAACCTCTGGACGGTTTGGTTCGAACATAATGAAGAACGTAACTCGAACAATTATTCTCTGGACACTTTAGTTCGAACGTAATTTCAAACGCATCTTGAACATGAGTTCTCTGGAAGCTTTCGTTCGAAAATACTGACGAACGTGACACGAACGAACCTCGTTCGAACCCCATGAAGAACTCATCACGAACGCAACTCTGATAAATTCATCTGTAATTATCGAAACATACCCAAACACTTCAAGACATATTACAACTCAATATAACATGGTTTGTTACGGAATTTGCGAACACTTTTTTTTTTGAAATCGTTGGAAATCTCACCGCCAAACCACCCCTTCTGAGCTTAAGCGGAGCAGGTAAAACCCCCGGCTATCCCAAACTCTTATAAGAAACGCACTACTTATATTCGAATCATGTACCTGAAGATCAGATCATGATCCCTACACCACCAAGTCACAATAGACCCAAAAACCTTAATATTATTTTTTAGTGATTTTATCAAAAACTAACTCGTGTATTTTTATAAAATCTTAGCTCATATATCTAAATTTTTTTCTATTTAATTTGGAGTCATGCCAAATCCTAAGACGCCAACCACCACATGTGTGGGCTGGCCCCAGGACCAACTTGAGTAACGTTATACGTTCATAAAAGTTAACAAGCACTTGTAAATAAATACTAAAAAACACATTTCACTATATAACAAAATATTTTTTTTTATAGTGCTTTTGTGCACTTTATGTGTATTATTATATGCATACATATCCCCAAGATGCATGACTTGGTGGTGTATGGCTCAGTATATTACATTGAGGTTTTTGGTTTTAATCTAGGAGTGCGTTTCTTATAAGAGCCTGAGACAGCCGAGAGTTTTACCTACTCCGCTTAAGCCCGAAAGAGATGGTTTGGTGGTGAGATTTTCAACGATTTAAAAAAAAAAATTATGTGCATACATCATTTTTTATAACACTTCTAGCAAAAAATTATATATGCACATAATTGTGCGCACTAAAAATTAAAAATATATATATTTCTGTCCTGTAATGAAATATATTTTTTTTATTTTAATAATTATGTGTACAATTATGTAACTACAGCTAATCATATTCACAATAACAATGGCAGCATTTAAAAATAAAAATAAAAAATACATATATAGATTTGCATGTTAACACATGAAAATCCCCAATCCTCTGTTTAATTTAATACAAGAATTGAATGGTCCCCCAATCCCTATTTTGCTGAAAGCCACCTCTTGCATTTGCATCTGTTTCCCCAAAAAATAATTGTAGGCCCTATATCTCCAAAAAAAACAAGATCAAATGGGGCCATATCAAATGATCAATGGAGGTACTTTTGGTTCTTGTCCTTTGACCAACCCATTGCTATGGTCTTCATAACAGCAGTACAAGTGGTAACGTTGAGAGTTGTATTTAATAATACTTGTCCCACCCAGACCCACTTTCATTATTGCATGAAAGAAAAATAGAAAATAACGTCAAATTATACCATTTTATTTTCAAGTACAATTTTATTTTCAAGTACATCTCTTGCCTTTTTTTTTTTTTATGAAAATAAAATATAACGTATATTTGGAAGGAAAATTGATCTCCCCCCCCCCCCCCCCCCCCGAACTGACACATTCCCCTCCCTCTTGTCTCCTTTGAAATTTACAAAAAAACCCTTATTAATACTTACAATGACTTTTTTTTTTGAACATTTACACATTATAAAATTTAAATATTTTATTAATAATTAATAAAATGTTAATTATTTTTTTATTTTTTATTTTTTTTATTTTTGTTAATAAATATTACATATTTTTTATCTATTCATTTAATTTTTTTAATTCATTTTAATTTAATTAATACTACTTATGTATAAAAAAAATATTTTAAACAATATAATTTTTTTATTATTTTCGAAATTAAAAAAAAAAAAAAATACCAAAAATTGGCCCCAAGGGGATCATTCCCCTTGGGCCTGGACGATGATCGTCCAGGGCGATTGTTCCCCTTTTGAGGGGAACAATCGTCCCCCCTCCCTTTTTTTTTTAATTATTATATATTATTTTTTTTAATTTCGAAAAAAAAAGTTTAATAATTTTTTAAAATATATATATATATATATATATATATATATATATTAAATTTAAAGTTGTGTTGATTTTGATTCTGATTTCGATTTCGATTTTATGTTTTCTTTATTAAAAGTTGTTTGTCTTATTTAATTTCGTAAATCAGTATCCATATCTACTTTTACTTTTTTTTAAAAAAATATTTTATTAAAAGTTGTGTTGATTCTGATTCTGATTTTATATTTTCTTTATTAAAATTTTTTTATCTTATTTAATTTCGTAAATCAGTATCCATATATACTTTTACTTTTTTTTTTTAAAAAAATATTTTATTAAAAGTTGTGTTGATTTTTATTCTGATTCTGATTTTAAATTTTATTTATTAAAAGTTTTTTGTCTTATTTAATTTCGTAAATCAGTATCCATATCTACTTTTTTTTTTTAAATATTTTATTAAAAGTTGTATTGATTCTGATTCTGATTTTATATTTTATTTATTAAAAGTTGTTTGTCTTATTTAATTTCGTAAATCAGTATCCATATCTTCTTTTACTTTTTAAAAAATCTATTTTATTAAAAGATGTGTTGATTCTGATTCTGATTCTGATTTTATATTTTCTTTATTAAAAGTTGTTTGTCTTATTTAATTTCGTAAATCAGTATCCATATCTACTTTTACTTTTTTTAAAATTATTTGTTTTATTTGTGTTTATTTCTTATATAAAGAGGTAGTTTGTAAGTTTGAAGGTAATATCATTTGAGCCTCTCTCATCTCATGTGGTGGTGGGAATATTCATCGTATGAAGCTAAAGAATGGGCCACTCGTTATATGATTCGTAATCAATTATGGTACGAAGTATTGGGTATATCACCAAGTGCGTCAGGAGGAGACTTTGGAGACAACATATATTAGAATTTATGTTTTTATATTTTTAAGCGTAACTTTTTATGTTGTTATTTGTACTATTTTCAAATAAATATTAAGAATATTTTTATAATAATTAAATTATAAAATATATTTAAAAAAAAGAGGGGCGAATTGCTGCAGCCAAAGCCCTCTTTTTTTTTAAAATTAATCAAAATATATATAAATATAAATATTACTATATATATATATATGTATATATCAATAAATAAAAAAATTAGATATATATGGTTTATTTGAAAATTGAAAATAGAATTTTGGTGAAAGGAATAGGGTAATTAGGGAATTTTAGGGGAGACACAAAAGGTAAATATGTAAGAGGGAGGGGAGGGGGGGGGGGGGGGGGGGGGGAAGATAAGCCCTCATTTGGAAGTCGTAATGTTAGTTGAAAAATCATTAATTCTTCACCAATCTCATCTTCAATTTTTTTTTTTTGATCATTTAAGTCATTTATCATGGAATGAACAATAATGTTCAAATTTTTTTAAAAAATAAAAAAATTAACACACTGTTTTACAATTCAAATGATATGCTAGGAAAAATGACTCCAAAAGCTTCCTAGATTGATCTCAACTGAGTCCAAGACCAAATCAACAGTTAAGAAATTAATACCCTAATGACTAAACAGTCCAAGAATGATGACTAATCGAGAATCAAGGATTCATAAGTAAATATCATGTTAAAGAAAAACCAACGAATGCAATAAGATATATTATTGAAACAGAAACATAAACAGTCCAATAAATTTTTATTGAAATAACAACAATAAAAACTAACTTGTATAGATTGAGGCTAGCAGATAATGCTATGTCTTATAATAAAAATTCGCCGCTAATCTTGTGCTTGTAGTTCATTGGATGTCTGCCACCAGGATTCAACAATTTGAAAATCAAAATTTCTCACCAAAATTTCGATTCATGGCGAATTTACTAAGTGCTTTTGTTTTTCGTTTTCAAGGATCATAAGGATTTCAAACTATATTAAACTCTACAATATTATTTTCTATATATAAATAAAAAAATGGAAAACTTTTAATGATGAAGTGATGCAAAACGTTTTCCAGTTATTTCAGAAGGGTTGTGTTGATCAGACACAACCTTCTGATTCAAAATCAAAAATTTAAAAAGAAAAATATTTTTCAAGTAAGCAAGACATTTAATGAATCCCCAAGAGCCCCAAGGCATAAGATTCATCTTTGATTAATTAAATATATATTAAATATATTAATTAAATCTAATACCAAGCTAACCAATCACACTCATCCAAGCCCAAGCCCAAGCCTTGCTTTTTCCAATTTAATATAAGTGTCTAGAGAACACTTATAAACCTTTCATTCTCCATATCATTTTCCAATATGGGACTACTCCCTCTATTTGCTATACAAACTTCTTACAATACCCCACATTTGTATAACAAATAGTGGCGATACTATATATAGCATGATCTAGAGAAAACTTAAAAACGATATGCATTAGGATATATGTCTTTTAGACTTGAACCTTCCTTATTAAGTACTTATTGGATTTACCGATGAGTCAGTGTGTATATGAGACATTGAACTGTTCATCATATTTTATAAATCAAGACAATAAGTATCACACATTTCGAATTTTGACACCTTTCAATTCATACGGTTGTGTTCATTTTGGTCATGAACAATCATGGATTCATAAGAGCTTTAGAGAATTTAGCCATTTCATTCTTATAAATGTGACCCTACATTACTCCTATATAGGTGACACAAACACCATTAGTGTTATTAAGTATTGTTAGTTCCATTGTTATTAAGAATTAAGTTGTAATAAGTCTTGAAGAATTTGGTGCAATTGGACTGATTTTTGGCAGAGCTTGAGCAATTTCGTTAGTGGCGCGTTTGCTTCAGAGTTCGAAAGAAATGCGTTAGTGTCACGTTCGTTGTTAGGTTCGAACAGGATCATTCCAGAGCAAACGTTCGAGGCATTTTCTTGTTGGGTGCGAACGGTATTATTCCAAAGTGCAAACGTTCGAGTCACGTTCTTGGTGTGTTCGAACGAGGATATTCCAGAGAGCATTCGTTAGTGGTACGTTTGAGTGGCGTTCGAATGAGTCTTTCCAGTAGGCGCGCGTTCATGCAGCGTTTGAGTAAACGTTCGAACGCGACTGCGATCTGAATGCGTTTTTCAGCCTTTTGCCTTTGAAAAAACCTAGCTTTTCACCCTACCTATAGATAGAACATGTAGCCACCATCCCCAATGGTTGAAACACAAATCGTTTGATCCAAAATCCTTCAAAGATTTCAACCTTCTTTGATTCCACCTTGAAGACTCTTTTCATCTTCTTGTCTTCTTTGTTTATGGTGAGAATCAATCTTTGATAAACCTTCAACACAACCTAACCCAAAATTCCTAATCCTTCAGAGTTCTTTAGGAGAAAGTTTGGTAGTCGGAGTTCCAGCGTTCAGAGTTGTAGAGACAATCTATTCAGAGACTTCAGAGGTTCTGAAGAAAATCGTGGGATACGGGCTTGAGGAGTTCCTTGAGTTCTTACAGTCTAGAGCTACTTGAGTCGATAGAGTTGCCACCATAGGTCTTGACCATCGTTGTAAGTTTTTCTCTACATAGTGGATTGAGCTGGTGGCCGAGATACCCGAAGTGGTTTTTTACTCGCACGAGTTTTCCATTTCGTCACCAAAATATTGTGTTGATTTTGTGGGATGTTTATTTATTTTCTTCATTTATATTTTACATTGAATTAATATTTTGGTATTATATTATAATTGGTTGATATTGTAGTTGCCTGTTAGAATTCCATAGTTACAGTAATCATGACTTGTCTTGATCATTGTGTTTAATTCCGCATAGGGTCAGAACCTTAGGATAAATACTAACTTTCAATTGGTATTAGAGACTGAACTCGATCCTTGACCCATTAGCTTTGGAACGTAATAAACCCTTAAATTGTCCGCCATTTTTTGATGACATGAAATATTTACATTGGAAGGTTTGCATGAGAGCGTTCCTTAAGTCCTTAGATGAGAAGGTCTGGATGACAGTAGAATATGGTGGAAACCTCCCGTTGTTATAGTTGATGGGGTCTCTTCCCCTCAAGACAAAATGACCAGGACCAAAGACGAATTTGATGCTAGCAATAAGAACAACAAGGCAATTAATGCCATACATGGTGCTGTGTGTTCTGTCGAGTTTAGGAAAATCTCAATGTGTGAGATAGCCAAGGATGTTTGGGACATCCTGCAGACTGTGCATGAGGGCACATTGTCTGTTAAAAATAATAGACTCCAGGATCTTGCTACTAGGTTTGAGGTCGCTAGAATGAAGGATGATGAGACCTTTGATGAATTTTATGTTGAGATTAACGATATCATTAACTCAAGCTTTAACCTAGGTGAGACTATTCCTACCAGTAGGATAGTTAGGAAAATCCTTAGATCCATGCCTGATAAATTCCTACCCAAGATCATCGCTATCGAGGAAAGCAATGACCTCGATCAGCTTAAGTTAGAAGACCTTGTAGGAAAACTGCAGGTTTACGAGAAGAAACTTCCTGGGTATCAAAAGCCCAAAAATATAGCGATGAAGATCGCGAATGGAGTTGTTTATAGTTCGTCTAGTGATGAGGATACCCTCACGGATCATGATTTAGCCTTGTTTGCAAAGAAGTTTAGGAAATTTCTTAAGCTGAAAAAGAGTGGCCATAGTAGTGACAGGGATAGGGATAGGCCTAGAGAGAGTAGGCATAGCAGAAGTGAGTCTAGAGAGGATAGGGGTAGTAGACCCCGTAGTATCCAGTGCCATGAATGTGAATGATATGGGCACGTTAGATATGAGTGTCTCATATACCTTAGGGCTAAAGAAAAGAAAGCCATGTCAACCTCTCTTAGTGATTCAGAAGGTGGCTATACTTTTGATGAGTCTCCTAAAGACAAGAGCAATTATATGGCCTTTATTGCCCGTGTGTCATATGAGAGAGAGAATGTTGTTAATGATGTTGATTCAGAAGTCTTTCTCAATGAGTCTGTAGATGAGGATAGTCTTCAAGTTGCTTATGTTGAACTGTTTAATGAGAGTTTAGGTATTAAGAATACTAATATTGAGGTCAATAAGAGGCTGAATGAAGTAGAGCTAGAAAAGAATAAAGCTCAAGCCAAATTTGAGCAGAGTCTCTTGATGATTGATGACCTAGAGGAGAGGAATAGAGGCCTAATTGATAGGGTCCAAATATTAGAAACTGAACTTGAAGATACTAGAACCCAGTTGTCAGTATTTTCTAGTGGGAATAAAAAAATGGACCGTATATTAGGTATTGTTGAGCCTATTTTGATAAGGCTTCATCATCTAAAGTTGTGTATGTCCCTCCTAAACGTGACTTTGGCAAGAAGCCTGTTGAGTGTAGTCATGTGATTCCTCCATTTGTTCCTCGATCTATAGGTGCTGTGGGTAAACCTCACTCTCATCCGAGATTTGTGCTTGTATGCCATCACTGTAGCAAGGCAGGACATATTAGGTCTAAGTGCTTCATGTTGCACAAACAAAAGAAGAGGCCTAAGAGTGTGTCTCCTAGATTTGATTCTTTAAATCTAGTTTCTCAAGTTTCTGCACTAACAAAACATACACAATTTCTTAGTGAGAAACTTCTTTGTTGATTGGGAATACTCATGTGGAAGAGGTTCCTAGAAATGTTTGGGTGAGGAAGCGAGATGACTTCCCATCTACTTCTGCATGCCTTGATCCTTTCAGGTATGATAAGAGTGCACTTAGGTGTAAATGTGCTTAGAAGTTGCATTTATTTTCCCATTGCATTTGTGTGTGCGTGTGTTTTATGTTTTTGCAAGTCTAATTCTTTTCTTTCACTGCATATGGGTGTGTGTGTCTTGTTTTGATATATGTCCCTTGGTATATAGGATGGAAACCCGGACATAAATTTCATAGCTGATTCTGAATGGATGGTAGTATGATCTGTACTCGAGATACAACTCCATATACCATTGGTTATTATCAAGCCATTTGTGTCTTTATTTTTTGTTGTTAAAACTGAAAAATCAATATATATATATATATATATATATATATATATATATATATATATATATATATATATATATATATATATAATTTGAAAAAGACCAAAAATATTTTTATGGCTTGTTAGAGTATGAATAGCATGTACATGTGATCCTGGTATGTAGGATATATGTTTTTGCATGTGTAATATGCTTTTATTTTTCTTAATGCTCTCTATGCATGAGTGTGTGTGACAAAAAACTCTTGGTATATCTTGTACGTGCACCCCACATACACCATTTTATTATGTCAAGGCTTGGTCGAATGTATGAGTTTTTGGACTAGCAATCTAATTTCTACCATACTTTGTTCACTAAATAGTGTGACCTTTGACTAGATGACCTTGCTATCCCCTTCTAAAAGCAAAAAGAAATAAAATTAAAAAATGGAATTTTACATGAGACTCAAGTGCAAAATAGCCAATGGGCCAAATTCAAAAGATAAGGGCAAAAACCCTTCACTCGAAAGAGTTGTTATTTATGAGCTCATGATATTTATGGGGAAAATAAAAAGCATGCAACCAATGTTGCGTAATTTCAGGCCCTAGTGGTCCTGGGTTTGAATACATATTTTGTGGACTTGGTTTGTTAAGAGATGGATTTCTTTGGCTGTGTCCAGCTCATAAAATAAGGTCTTAAGCCTTGCTACATTGTGCACTTATTTTTCACGCAAGTGCTTGTTATGCTTTGGTGTTTATGTCATATGCATAAGTTTTATATTTATCCAAATTTAAAATTATGCATATTATTTCATGTCATAAACAGCTGATTACTGACTGGGTATCATTGTATTTTGCTTGAAGTGCTGTTTCAGTCAGTTTTTGATAAAAAATTTATCTCATTGTGTGCTCTTTGTTATTACATACCATTTGTGTTGCATATCTATGAGTGTTTACTTCCTGTATGATTTTAAGCTAACTGTGTGGGCCTGTTAGTGAGAGGGAGTAAGTTTTGTTTGCATATACTCTTGCATGCGTTATCTCATGTTATTTATCTTGGTTCTTTCATCCTTTGTCATTTCGTGACAAAAAGGGGGAGAGTAGATTAAAGAGGAGTAGTAGCGTAGAATATATATTTGATATATCTGTTTTAAGGAGAGTTATGATTAAGGGGGAGAAGGATATCTACATGTACATGCATGAGTTTTATACTTGTTTTATGTTATATTGTTGGACAGTTATGACCCATAGCGTCACTATTTGTACAGATCATGGTGTTGTTGTACAAATTAACTATGTGACAAAGGAGATTGCACTCTTATCAATTGTGATTAGATCACCAAGATGTATAAATGATAGGAGATCCATATGATTTGTTCCTGGATTGAGAATGATATGAGACAGTATCAGTCCACGAAGGATAAATCATTAAATATCCCTAGTTAGAGTATTATCGAGATTGGACATCAATAATGCGTAAAAGACTAGTATTACACTTGTGCGCGTTGTGAGGGCACAACGTCATAGTTCTCATATATTTGGGTAAAGGATACTCATGCAAGTGTAATAGGAGGTTGTGTTTTACCGATGGTACGGGAAACAGCTTCGCTCTGGATAGACCCCCTCAGAATTCCATTTGTAGTATGACTATGTGTCTATGAAAGTTCGAAATCAGGGTAGGTGTATTTGGTCTTAACCTGAGACTTGCACCGCTAATACTTACGACAATCAATATACTTTGGTTTTGGTCGTCCATGGCTTTAACCGGTTTCTGTGTACGCCTCTTCTGGGTATATCGAGAATCGTAGTGTGTTGGGTGTGATGTCAAAACAGAAGTATCACTCCAGTCATATGGAGATGATGGTCACGTAGGATACGGTACTGGTTCTCTTAAATCCTGCAACTATCGGGATATTATGACTAGGTCATGTATATCTGATTATAGAGACTAGTTACCAGACATCCGATATGTGCTTCGTACGGGGCAGACACAATTCCAGCCCCAAGCCTAGCACGTGATCATTCGATACTGGATCGACATACACAATACTACGTATACTACGTCTGATATAGATCCTTATATTTTTGTAAGGATATTTCTGGAGAATTGGGTAGGCATGTCACTTTGCTAGAAGCCAACCTTGTCTTGTAAATCGGTATAAACGTAGTACTAGGTACTTACGTGTTCGGATAGTCCGACGACCAAATTTACTGCCAACATATCCGGGGATCTCATGGGTCGCTTCCGTAAGATTCACCGATGACGTATGACTCGCACTTTATTAATCTGGGATTAATTATGATGAGAGAGAAAATTAATCTGGGATTAATTACGGAGATATTTTATCTGGGATAAAATATCAATCAAAGAGAGAGAACGATTAATTTGGAATTTATCGATAAAATAATATATTTGATATATTATGCGAAATTGGATTTCGACGCGGAATTGAAATTGGATTTTAATTCGGGCGAACGAGTTAATTTAGAATTAATTCGTTAGCGACGTGAATAGTGATTTCACTAGGCATAATCATTTAATTACGTCGCAACGGAAAATTCGTTAATTTAGAATTAGCGAACCCGAGCCCGAGAGTGTTTGCGAGCGCACTCATATTTCGAATTCAAGTGCGGCCCGCAAGTCACATCAAGCGTCAAATCGCTAGTCGCTTCAAGCGTCAAATCACTTGTCACTTTGAGTGATGTGACTTGACAACTTGATTGATTGAGTGATGTGAATAGTAGATGGTAGTTGTTGGAATGGTTGTTGGATTTGATTATTTGACTTTTGGAAAGCCAAATTTTGGTAAATCCTTTATTTATTTTTTGAAAATGAATAAAGTATATAACATATACACTTTAGACAACAACCTAACACTTTTATCAAACTCTCTACTCTCTCTTTTCTTCTCATTATTCACGCCCAAAGTGGGCAGTCCACTGCCTTCTGGTTTTGCTCACTGCCGTGAGTTGAAGAGAAGCAATGGTTGATTTTGTTGCAAAATCATGATTCTAGCACACTCTGGAGTTGTCCGTAGGTGATAGGGAAACCCACCCGTGTGCATGGAATCGTTTCATCACAAAGCTTTGAGCTTTAATGGAGTCCAAAACCGAATTTGAGGAGGCAAAAATTCTGCACTGCCGTGAGCTTCAACAAAGGGCAGAAAAAGTTTTGTTCTTCGTAGCATCGCCTCTACCGATCGATGTGAGTATTCCGCAACTCCCTCGTTGTATTCGCACTTATTTTCAATGCTTGAAATGATCTTGGGATGCTTAGAAAATTCCAACATATACTTGATAATCCCAATACTTTTTTCACGGTATATTGTTGTTTGTGGATGTTTCAGGTAAGCAGGTTTGTTGCTGAAGTGGTATTGATTTCAAGACTAATTGGTTAGGTATTAGATCGAGTCCTAATGTAATAAGTCATTGTTTTGATGGTTGACAGTTGACTATTTTCTTTTTGGGTCTATTACCGTAGTTTTTGTATTAGGTAGTATTTTGTCACGGAATGCCAAATGGGGAGATTGTTAGTTCCATTTTTATTGGCAATGCCCGTGAAAAAACAAGTTCAATTGAGTTGTAACAAGTCTTGAAGAATTTGGTGCAATTGGACTGGTTTTTGGAAGAGCTGGAGCAATTTCGTTAGTGGCGTGTTCGCTTCAGAGTTCGAACGAAAGGCGTTAGTGTCACGTTCGTTGTTGGGTTCGAACGGGATCATTCCAGAGAGTAAACATTTGAGGCATGTTTTTGTTGGGTTCGAACGGGATCATTCCAGAGAGCAAACGTTGGAGTCACGTTCTTGGTGCATTCGAACGGGGACATTCCAGATAGCATCCGTTCGTGGTGTGTTCGAGTGGCATTTGAACGAGTCTTTCCAGTAGCGCACATTCGTGCAGCGTTTGAGTAAATATTCGAACGCGACTGCGATCTGAACGTGTTTTTCATCCTTTTACCTTTGAAAAAACCTGGCTTTTCACCCTACCTATAAATAGAACATGTAGTCACCATCCCCAATGGTTGAAACACAAATCCTTTGAACCAAAATCCTTCAAAGATTTCAACCTTCTTTGATCCCACCTTGAAGACTCTTTTCATCTTCTTGTCTTCATTGTTTATGGTGAGAATCAATCTTTGATAAACCTTCAACACAACCTAACCCAAAATTCATAATCCTTCAGAGTTCTTTAGGAGGAAGTTTGGTAGTCGGAGTTCCGGCGTTCAGAGTTGTAGAGACATTCTACTCAGAGACTTCAGAGGTTCTGAAGAAAACCGTGGGATACGAGCTTGATGAGTTCCTTGAGTTCTTGCATTCCAGAGCTACTGTTGGAAAATTATGACCCATAGCGTCACTATTTGTACAGATCATGGTGTTGTTGTATAAATTAACTATGTGACAAAGGAGATTGCTCTCTTATCATTTGTGATTAGATCACCAAGATGTATAAATGATATGAGGTCCTTATTATTTGTTCCTGGATTAAGAATGATATGAGACAGTATCAATCTACTAAGGATAAATCATTAAATATCCCTAGTCATAGTATTATCGAGATTGGACATCGATAAATGCGTAAAAGACTAGTATTACACTTGTGCGCGTTGTGAGGACACAACAACATAGTTCTCATATATTTGGGTATAAGATACTCATGCAAGTGTAATAGGAGGTTGTGTTTTACCGATGGTATGGGAAACAGCTTCGCTCTGGATAGACCCCCTCGGAATTCCATTGGTAGTGTGACTATGTGTCTATGGAAGTCCGAAATCAGGGTAGGTGTATTTGGTCTTAACCTGAGACTTGCACCGCTAATACTTGCGACAATCAATATACTTTGGTTTTGGTCGTCTAGGGCTTTAACCGGTTTCTGTGTACGCCTCTTCTGGGTATATCGAGAATCGTAGTGTGTTGGATGTGATGTCAAGATGGAAGTATCACTCCAGTCATAGTGGAGATGATGGTCACGTAGGATACGTAACTTATTCTCTTATATGCTGCAGCTATCGGGATAAAATGACAAGGTCAGGTTTATCCGATTATAGAGACTAGTTACCAGACATCCGCCATGTGCTTCATACGGGGCAGACACAATTCCAGCCCCAAGCCTAGCACGTGATCATCCGATACTGGATCGACATACACAATACTACGTATACTATGCCTGATATAGATCGCTTATTCTTGTAAGGATATTTCTGGAGAATTGGGTAGGCATGGCGCTTTGCTAGAAGCCAACCTTGTCTTGTAAATCGTAAAACGTAGTACTAGGTACTTACTTGTTTGGATAGTCCGACGACCGTATTTACTGCCAACATATCCGGGGATCTCATGGGTCGCTTCCCGAAGATTCACCGATGACGTATGACTCACATTTTTATTAATCTGGGATTAATTAGATGAGAGAGAAAATTAATCTGGGATTAATTGCGGAGATATTTTATCTGGGATAAAATATCAATTAAAGAGAGAAAACGATTAATTTGGAATTAATCAATAAATTAATATATTTGATATATTAAACGAAATTGGATTTCGACGCGGAATTAAAATTAGATTTTAATTCGGGCGAACGAATTAATTTAGAATTAATTCGTTAGCGACGTGAATAGTGATTTCGCTAGGCATAATCATTTAATTACGTCGCAACGGAAAATTCGTTAATTTGGACTTAGCGAACCTGAGCCAGGGATTGTTTGCGAGCGCATTCGCATTTCGAATTCGAGTGCGGCACGTAAGTCACATCAAGCGTCAAATCATTAGTCACATCAAGCGTCAAATCAAATGTCACTTTGAGTGATGTGACAAGTTGTCACTTGATTGAGTGATGTGAGTTGATTTGAATAGTGATGGAGGTGGTTGGAAAGTTAAAAGGCTTGTACCTTTGACTTTTAGAAAATTGAAATTTGGTATATGCTTAATTAATTTTGGAAATTAAAAGGCATATACACAACTTCCATTCTCTCTCTATTTTTTACGGTTTTGGAGCCAAAAACCACAACTCTCTCTCTTCTATTTCTTCTTCCTCTCACACGTCCAATGGGCTGAAATTTTCTTCTGGTCCATGAAAGGCAGTGAGAAAATAAAGGTTTTTGTGGTAAAAATTCCTTAGTGCTAGCACACCATTGGAGACATACAAAGGTGATAGGGAACTCACTTCATGAGCTTGGAATCACCTTGATAAGCTTGGAGCTTGGAGCATCAATGGAGGACCATCCATGGCCGAAAATAGAGGAAGAAAAACAGTGGGCTGCCGAGCTTCATGGAGGGCAGAAAATGGTTTTTTGTTCTTCGTAGCATCCAATCCGTTCGATGTGACTATGATTCCTCCATTCTCTTTTGTTTTATTCACTTGTTTCATGCTTGATAATTGATCCTTTGGGACCTTAGAGAATTCCAACAATGGTATCTTGAGCCAATATTGAGCATGAAAATGATTTAGGGTTAAAAATTGGGTAAAATTGATTTTGAGCATGAATAATGAAATTTGATGATTGAATATGCTTAATTGATGTTTAATTGACGATTGATTGGATCAATTTGATGAAAAGGTGTTTGGAACATTTTTCCCCAATTTTATAGGCTTGGCCGAATTGATGGGTAACCCTAATGTCTTGGATTTTTTGTTTTTTGATTCATTGGATGAGTTGGAAACAATTGGGAATGTTGATTTAATGTTGAATTGAATTTAATTGGATTGAATTTGATTTGGGCATAAAATTCCCCTTTGGCCGAGAGTTAAGAAGCATGTAATTGGGTTTGATTTTTGTTAATTTGTGTTGGACATGATTTAATGATGAAGAGCGTGATTAATTAGGCTAATTGGTGTTTTGGAAATGTTAATTGGGTAATTAATTGTGTTATACACTTTGTGTAATTAAATTGCGAATTTGGAATTTGGTAATTTAATTATTTGGGCCTTAAAATTGGATTTGGGCTTGAAATATTGTAATTGGGCTTATTGGGCTTGGTTGTACCAAGTTGGGTTTAGGCTAAATTGGTTGGATCCAATTGGGCCCAAAACCGCTTCCATAAAGCCCAAATGCGACTAATGGACCTTTAAAGTTTAATTGGGTCTAATGGGCCTAAATTGATTTCTAGGCTTATGGGGTAACTCCTTGATTGGACTTTGGTTATTGGGTTTGACCGGAGTTGACCAAAAGTCCACGGCTTAAAGAAATTAATTAAAAGCCCATTGGACTTTAATTAAATTAATATTGGATATTAATCGGGCTTTGAGACCCGTAATGATTAAATTTGGAATTTAAATCGTAAAAGGTTTATTAATAAAGTGTAATATTTAATTTGGAATTAAATAGCGAATTAGTATTAAATACAAATTGAATTGGATTTAATTTTGTAGTTTAATTTAATTCGAGAATTCGTACTTTGAGTACTTATTCGCAAAACGAGTTTGACTCGCGCAAAATCAAATCGTTGTTTGAACATTGGATGGTCACTAATTATCAGATTAATTAATTTGATTAGATTGATTGATAACATGCTTGTGTGAATACATGGTTGCGATTGATATTAGATGGATGGGGCAATTTTAGAAATTGTTGTAATAAATTTGGAATTTATTAATTGGACCTGCGTGTCCAGCCTTATCACCTCATTATTCTTTGTATTCTCTTCTCACCTATTCCCCTCAATGTAAATGAAGTTTCTTTAGAAGTGTAGTGTAACGGGTAGAAGAAATATTTGTGCTAGCTTGAGAGAGGAAAGGGAGAGATTTGATCTAGGATCAATGTGTAAAGTATCCATCCGCATATCATTATTATTTTATTATACGCGCTTTATTATGTGTTTAGAATTCATGTTCAAGGGTGTATGATGATGAGACCTTAACAAAGATAATAAATTGGTTGCCAATTTGCATTCGAAAAGCCCTTGCAAAATATTAAGCGTTTTTCCTTCCATTGAGTGATTCTTACTCAAGATCCGAGACTGGCATTGGCTTGTTGGCCAAAGTCAAGGCCTTTGTCCGTCGAGGATGTGTTTGAATCACGAGAGCTTTGTTCCATATTGGTGTCTTGTCCAAGTTGTGGTTTGTTGGCCAAAATCAAGACCACTTCTTGTCCATCGACATTGATTACGAAGCTTTCCATGGTCAATGGGTCGCGCTTGACTGGGATCACTAAGTTTGTTATGCCAAAGCCAAGGCTTAGTTGATTCAGAGGAAAAAGGTTAGGTAATACATTGGATGTATTGGCATATATCAGATATATGTTTCGGACTTGGATGTCCCCCTACTGGATCTAGGAATTGGATTGGATTCAATTGATCTTAGAGATCTACCTAGTTAATTATCATACAATTTGTTGGCCAAAGTCAAGATTGTGTGATATTTAACGGGATCGTAGCCCGCTAGGAAACACGGTTTCCCGAGTACTCGACAGAGGGTTAGAGGCTCGCCGAAAAATAGTGGGAGGCAAGAATTGAATTTGCAATATTCGTTTAATTACTTGCCATACGCGCTCAAATCAAATATCATTCGTCAAATAAATTAAATGTTAGTTGGACTAATATTAAATCGTTGTTTTAATTAACAGTTGGACTGTATTCAAACTATTCATTTATAGTTGATTTTATAATTGGATTATAGTAATCAATATATTTGATTTAATTAATTATAGTTGATTAAAATAGTTGGACTATAATAATCATTATAATAAATAGTACCTAAATCGTTGATTAAATAGTTGGACTATTAGAATCAAGATAAAATTGAAAAATTGACATTTAAAACATAATCCTAAGGAAAATGTATTTAAATGGTTTAATTTTCAAAATTGGGAATAAAATTTCAGGATAGTCCTGGAAAATAATAAGTTACTTTATTTGATAAAATAACATATTAGGCCTAAGCCCGGAGTTAAGCAAATAGTAGAGCATGATCTTTGGAAGATTCATGTGATGATAACTTTAGTGCTTAATCCATTAAGCTTGTCGTAATAGACTCATTAATTTCTGAATCTGATTAGATCCTTAAAGTAAGATAATGAAATTGAAGGATCTTCATAGATCTATTTTAGATCTTAGAAGTACTAAATTGCAATACATAACTCTTGGAGAGTTAATGACTATTCTCAAGGAGATAAAGTCAAAGTTTGCAATGAGGCAAGTAGCGCAAGGCGCACCTTACTTCGATATTCTAGAAAGTCGAGGCTTGGCCAAAGGCTTCTGGAATATGAAAAGGGCAAAGGCAAAATCATTATAATCTTCTGGGAAGATAAATGACATATCCTAAAATGTCTGCCTAAATGTGGCAAACGGGATTGCGGAAGCGTGACTGCCGTTTGGACAAAGCAGACATGAATGAATTAAAGACAGGGCAAGGCTCTGACTTTAAATATGTTTGTCATAATTATGATCACTAACTAGTATTGACATTGGATTTTAAATACTGAGTGTGGTACATAAATATGTACTGATGATCAGAATCTGCTAAGAGCAGGATGCTGACTTCAGTTTGAGATTTCTCTGCGAATTGGAAACGGGACGAAAGTCGCTGTTTTGACCATAGATACCTAAGTTTAGGAACTACCCTCGGGTACGTACTTAAATTAGGAAACTGTTATAATGTAACTAGTTTGACTAGAAACATTATCTCTATATCAGTGTTTAACCCGCTGCGGGTGAACCTTTATATTCTAGAACACTAAAGTGTTTTATTTTATAAATATGATATTGAGATAAACACATTAGATGTGAATAACAGAATTTATATTTTGAATATAAATAAATCTCAAATGTATTACATGACAAACAAATAGCTCAACTGATTTGATCAGATGAAACTTAATTGTGGCATTGTTGTCTGGGACACAATTAAACAAGAATCATATATCCACACTTTCGAAGAGTGGGTACTAGGACTGATTTGATTAAACAGATCGGCTATAGTATTATACTGTCACGGTTAGACCGTAATGAAAAATACTTAAGCAATAAGTTTCTAATATACTTGAAAGAGTATATTATTCTATCAATTAGGACTCCTTCCGGAACACGTCAATTCTGACGGTGTGTCCGAACAGAGTAACCGAATTTTGTTAGACATGATAAGGTTAATCATGAGTCGCTCTGAGCTACCATTTCCTTCAACGAATAAGCATTAACAGTGTAATACTTATTTTGAATAAGGTTCCATAAAATCTGTTTGACATATTTCATATTAGTTATGAACGGGAAAGAAACCGGGTTTCACATTCATGATATTTGGGTATGCTAGGCATATGTTTGGATGATACCAAACTAAAACCCAAATATGATAAGTGCCAATAGTAGGTTATCCTAGGGAAACCATAAGTATAGTACTTATACATCTCACAAGAGAACAATTAGATTGTTGCTCACATGCGGTTTTCTAAGAGGAATACCGATATGCAGTGGTAAGTGGGAGGATAGTAAAACTCGATGAAAAATCGGAGTAATACTATTCCAGGCACCGAATCCTTAATGGAACATAAATAGATCATCAAGGATGATATTATACCAGTAATCTTTGAATACACAAGAACCGCGTAAGTCGGAGAGAGTCAGAAAACAACCTGGGGTATGCGTTTCTGATCTCACCTTATAAAGATGTTAATCTTTTGAGGAATACCAACTGACTACGTATGAGGAAGTGATACAAGGTATCGACTCCCTATTATGACAGAGTGTCATGAGTCCGAAATGGATTCCATGTATATCAACTATGTTTAGATACTAATTGATGTACTGCAAGGCATTGTGCCTATTGGTACTATAAGTCTTCAAGGAAGACGTACATGGATGGAAACATACCAATGTATAAAGCTAGGCTTTTAGCGGAAAGGTATCGTTATCAACATTGTGTCGATTAAGATTCAACCTTTTACCTGTTGCCACGGCGAATCCATTTGGATAATGCTTGCTAACGCTGCATGTTTCATTTATAAAATATGTCAGCTTAACGGGAAAATCGCTTTCCTGAAAAGTTGGAGGATGTTTACAATATCCTGTCGGTTTTATCGTACCATAACTAGCAAACAAGGTTTGCAGGTTATTCAATCCATGTTTGGATTGAAGCAAGCATAGGTTCTTGGAATTATCGTTTTGATGTAATCATAATGGAGTATGATTTAATTCAAAACGAAAATGATTCTTGTGTATATAAAGAGGTTAGTGGGAGCGCACTGACAATAAATGTCCTATAAAAATAATGATAATATATGTCATTTCTTGGAAATGATTTTCCCATAATTACAATCGACGAAAGCTTGGCTTTCATAAGAAAAATTCTCCATGGAATTCTTGGGAGAAACAACCTTTATTCTAGGAATAAAGATCTTCTGGGAAAGATTTAAAGTTGTTAACACTCTCTGAGAAATCGTACATTGAAAAATGTACGAGACCTGGTGTCTCATACACTTTGAGCATATGGATTCACAAACAGGCCAATCCAAGTGATAGTCACTGGATTAATGTTAAGAACATACTTAGGTTCTTAAAGAACTAAGGATACTGTCTTAATCTGTGCAAATGGAGAACTTGAAGTGACTGGGATCACTGTAGTAAGTTTCATAACCGATAAAAACGACTATAAGTCGACAACAGTACTATACAATTTGAATAACGGAACAGTGAGCTGGAAATCTTCCAAGCAAGATGCTGTTACCGAATAAACAACAAATGCGGGTTATTGCTGCAGCTGAGACAGCAATGGAAGCCATTTGGGTCGACAATAAATCTAATTAGATTAGATATAATTCTGTTAGCTGATGAGCTAGGCATCAGCACAGGCTAAAGAATTGACGGTCTCATCAACGATCCAGATACATACTTCGATATTCATCTGATTTGTTCGGATCATACATCGTGGTGATGTGATGATCGAATAAATCGCATCAGATGATAATCATGCAAATCCGCTGACGAAAACCTTCTCAGCAGTTTGAGCCAACCGTACATAGTTCGGGTGTCAGACACTCGAGTGACTGGCTATAGGTCAAGTGGGAGATTGTTGGACAGTTATGACCCATAGAGTCACTATTTGTACAAATCATTATGTTGTGTACAAATTAACTATGTGACAAATGAGATTGCTCTCTTATCATTTGTGATTAGATCACCAAGATGTATAAATGATAAGAGGTCCTTATAATTTGTTCCTGGATTGAGAATGATATGAGACAGTATCAATCCACTAAGGATAAATCATTAAATATCCCTAGTCAGAGTATTATCGAGAATGGACATCGATAAATGCGTAAAAGACTAGTATTACACTTGTGCGCGTTGTGAGGTCACAACGGCATAGTTCTTATATATTTGGGTATAATATACTCAAGCAAGTGTAATAGGAGGTTGTGTTTTACCGATGGTACGGGAAACAACTTCGCTCTGGATAGACCCCCTCGGAATTCCATTGGTAGTATGACTATGTGTCTATGGAAGTCCGAAATCAGGGTAGGTGTATTTGGTCTTAACCTGAGACTTGCACCGCTAATACTTATGACAATCAATATACTTTGGTTTTGGTCGTCCAGGGCTTTAACCGGTTTCTGTGTACGCCTCTTCTGGGTATATCGAGAATCGTAGTGTGTTGGATGTGATGTCAAGACGGAAGTATCACTCCAGTCATAGTGGAGATGATGGTCACGTAGGATACATAACTTGTTCTCTTATATGCTGCAACTATCGGGATAAAATGACAAGGTCAGGTTTATCCGATTATAGAGACTAGTTACCAGACATCCGACATGTGCTTCGTACGGGGCAGACACAATTCCAGCCCCAGGCCTAGCACGTGATCATCTGATACTGGATCGACATACACAATACTACGTATACTACGCCTGATATAGATCATTTATTCATGTAAGGATATTTCTGGAGAACTGGGTAGGCATGGCGCTTTGCTAGAAGCCAACCTTGTCTTGTAAATCGGTAAAAAATAGTACTAGGTACTTACGTGTTTGGATAGTCCGACGACCGTATTTACTGCCAACATATCTGGGGATCTCATGGGTCGCTTCCCGAAGATTCACCGATGACGTATGACTCACACTTTTATTAATCTGGGATTAATTAGATGAGAGAGAAAATTAATCTGGGATTAATTGCGGAGACATTTTATCTGGGATAAAATATCAATTAAAGAGAGAAAATGATTAATTTGGAATTAATCAATAAATTAATATATTTGATATATTAAACGAAATTGGATTTCGACGCGGAATTAAAATTAGATTTTAATTCGGACGAATGAATTAATTTAGAATTAATTTGTTAGCGACGTGAATAGTGATTTCGCTAGGCATAATCATTTAATTACGTCGCAACGGAAAATTCGTTAATTTGGAATTAGCGAACCCGATCCCGGGATTGTTTGCGAGCGCATTCACATTTCGAATTCGAGTGCGGCACGCAAGTCACATCAAGCATCAAATCATTAGTCACATCAAGCGTCAAATCAAATGTCACTTTGAGTGATGTGACAAGTTGTCACTTGATTGAGTGATGTGAGTTGATGTGAATAGTGATGGAGGTGGTTGGAAAGTTGAAAGGCTTGTACCTTTGACTTTTAGAAAATTGAAATTTGGTATATGCTTAATTAATTTTGGAAATTAAAAGGCATATACACAACTTCCATTCTCTCTCTATTTTTTACGGTTTTGGAGCCAAAAACCACAACTCTATCTCTTCTCTTTCTTCTTCCTCTCACACGCCCAAGGGGCTGAAATTTTCTTCTGGTTTCACCGTGAAAGGCAGTGAGAAAATAAGGGTTTTGTGGCAAAAATTCCTTAGTGCTAGCACACCATTGGAGACATACAAATGTGATAGAGAACTCACTTCATGAGCTTGGAATCACCTTGATAAGCTTGGAGCTTGGAGCATCAATGGAGGACCATCCATGGCCGAAAATGGAGGAAGAAAAACAGTGGACTGCCGAGCTTCATGGAGGGCAGAAAATGGTTTTTTGTTCTTCGTAGCATCCAAACCGTTCGATGTGAGTATGATTCCTCCATTCTCCTTTGTTGTATTCACTTGTTTCATGCTTGATAATTGATCTTTTGGGACCTTAGAGAATTCCAACAGCTACTTGAGTCGGTGGAGTTGCCACCATAGGTCTTGACCATCGCTGTAAGTTTTTCTCTACATAGTGGATTGGGTTGGCAGCCGAGATACCTGGAGTGGTTTTTTACTCGAACGAGTTTTCCACTTTGTCACCAAAATATTGTGTTGATTTTGTGTGATATTTATTTATTTTCTGCATTTATATTTTACATTGAATTAATATTTTGGTATTATATTATAATTGGTTGATATTATAGTTGTTTGTTAGAATTCCATAGTTACAGTAATCAGGACTTGTCTTGATCATTATGTTAATTCCGTATAGGGTCAGAACCTTATGATAAATACGAACTTTCAAGAATGATTAGCCATTCATCCTTATCGTCATAGTATCATAACTTTCATTATCATAGGAATGAACAACTTATTATGCTATATTACTTGAGTTTTACCCAATTAGTTTTCCACATTGAGCCTAGACTTGTATCACCAAACTGTTAAGTTAGGTTTCCGCTAAGTTACTTCTCATTGTGTTGGCTTTATGCCCATTCCGCTCTATAAATATAACACTTGCTCCTTTGGTATACCCTTTGTTAATTGATCTACAATATTCTCCTTTGATTTTATAAAATCAATGGAAATAATGCTAGTTTAGCGCATATGTTTTAAAGTGTTATGTCTTCGTCTTATGTGTCTTGAATTCCCATTATACACATGGCTATTTGCTCTCCCAATAGCATAAATGCAGTCACAATGCACACATATGGTCACAAGTTGAGGCCAAATTGGAATATCTTCCAAGAAATTCTTTAGCCAATCCGCTTCTTCAACAACTTTATCTAAGGCTATGAATTCTGATTCCATTATTGAACGTGTTATACACGTTTATTTTTGTGATTTCCAAGATACTGCAGCCCCTCCAAGTGTAAATACATATCCACTTGTTGCTTTTTCCGTATCATTCGAAATCCAATTGACATCACTATATCCTTCCAAAACTGGTGGATATTTGGTATAATGTTATCCATACTTCATTGAGTATTTTAGTTATCTTCATACTCTAACTAATCTCAATGATCATTTGAATGATTACCAGTATATTTTGCCAATCTATTCACAGAGTAGACAATGTCCGGTCTAGTACAATTCGTGATGTATTGTACTGTGCCAATTATACGAGAATATTCTAGTTGTGACATAATATCCCAAATATTTTTCGTTAATGTACTCTTAAGATCAAAAGGAGTTTTAGACGAAATATTATCAAAATGTCCAAATTTCTGAAGAATTGCTTCCACATAGTGTGATTGGCTGAGAATATAACCATCACTATTTCTTTGAATTCGAATTCCTAAGATAACAATAATTTTCCAATGTCTTTCATATCAAAGGTCGTATTCAATATTTTCTTTGTGGATTTTATGACATTTAGATTTGGTCCCATGATGAGCATATCATCAACATATAAACATACAATGACATATGAATCATTATTCATTTTCTTGATGTAAAAATATTTATCACATTCATTGATCCGAAATCCATGTGATAACATTGTCAACATACAATGAAATACGAATCATTATTCATTTTCTTAATGTAAAAACATTTATCACATTCATTGATCCGAAATCCATGTGATAACATTGTATGATCGAATTTCTCATGCCATTGTTTGGGTGTTTGTTTAAGTCCATATAGTGACTTCACAAGTTTACATACTTTTTTCTCTTGTCCTTTTGCTACAAACTCTTCAGGTTTTTTCAAATAAATTTCTTCATCTAACTCACCATTCAAGAATGTAGTTTTTACATCCATTTGATGTATTTTCAAATTATAAATTGATGCAATCGCAATTAACATCCTTATAGATGTTATTCTGGTTACTGGTGAGTATGTGTCAAAGAAATCAAGTCCTTATTTTTTACGGTATCATTTAGCTACCAAACGAGCTTTGTATATATCAATTGTACCATCAGGCTTCAATTTTTTTTTGAAAAACCATTTGTAAACAATCGGTTTGCAACCAGATGGTAAGTCCACTAACTCCCATGTATTGTTTTGTAGAATGGATTCTACTTCGCTATTTATTGCTTCTTTCCAATAAATAGATTCAGACGAAGTTATGGCCTCTTGATATGTTTGAGGTTCAGCTTCAGTGAGAAAGGTTAAAAAATCAGGTCAATAATCTTTTGCTACCTTGATTCTTTTTCCTCTTCTAGGTTCTAAATCTTTTTCTTGGAGAGTTGATGTTGATTTATTTGGTTCCAAAACCTTGTCTTGAACACCAAATGAAGAGGCAACATCAACCCCGTTTTCTTGACTAAATTCAAGCACTTTACGTTTATTTTTATCAAGTCTATCCTTATAAGGTAATATATGCTCAAATTATTCAGCATTATTAGACTCAATAATGGTATTTACTTGGATATCCGAAATTCGAGATTTAATTACTAGAAATCAGTATGCTGCACTATTTTTAGCATATCCAATAAACACACAATCAATAGTTTTAGGTCCAAATTTAACTCTTTTAGGCAAAGGAACTTGAACCTTTGCTAGGAAAACCCACACTTTCAAGATTTTGTATGCCGGTAGCCTTTTCTTCTATTTTCCATAGGGAGATTGATCACTATTTTTGGGTGGAATTCTGTTCAAGAAGGTGTTAGTCGTAAGTAAAGCTTCACCCCATATATTATGTGGTAAACCATAACTGTTAAACATGTAATTCATCATATTTTTTAATGTTTTATTTTTACGTTCAACCACCTCATTCTGTTGAGGAGTGTATGGTGCTGTTGTTTGATGAATTATTCCATTAGAAGTAAAAAATTCTACGAAGGCATTAAATTCATATTCTCCACCTCTATCAGATCGCAATATTTTGATCTTCTTGTCTAACTTTTTTTCCACCTCAACTTTATATGTCTTAAACATATTCAAATATTCGTTTTTGTTTTGTATCAAATATACATAACAATAACTACTACTATCATCTATGAAAGTGATGTAGTAATTCTTTCCACCATGATTTGATATTGATTTAAAATCACCCAAGTCTGTATGAATTAATTCTAACACTTCATTGGATCTTTTAGTCACAGATTTATAGGACTTGCTATCAAACTTTGATTCAACACATGTTTCATATTTATGCATATTATCTTTTGTACAATTAGGCAGCAAACCAAGATTAACCATTCTATGCATATATTTAAAGTTTATGTGACCTAGTCTAGCATGCCATAATGTAGAAGATTCAAGCAAGTAAACAGAAGCCTTATTTATTTTATTAATTGTAGCATCAAAAATTATATTGAGTTTGAAGGGCCCTTCAAAGAGGTAGCCATTTCCTACAAATGTTCCCCCCTAGTGGGAATGAATTTTTCAGATTCAAATACAAGTTTAAAACCCTTCTTGCTTAAAAAAGAACTAGAAACAATATTCTTAGTAATTTTAAGGACATGTAGTACATTCATAAGGGCAAGTTATTTCCTGCAAGTGAATTTGAGAACCACTTTCCCTTTTCCAGTAACAGCTGCAGCAGTTGCATTGCCCATATATAATTTTTCATCACCATTGTTAGGAGTGTAGTTGAGAAAAATATTCATGTTTCCACATGTATGTCTTATTGCACTAATATCCATCCACCAATCTTTACTATCAGTCAATAGATTGACTTCAGAAACAACAATCCAACAAATTCTTCTTCAATAATATTTTCTTGTTTGTTGATGTTATTACCATTTGGATAAGGATTTCCTTTCTTGTGGCGGCAGTCTAGTTCTCCCTGTCTAATTTTTCCACACACCCAACATGTACCTTTAATTCCCTTGAAATCATTCCTTTTTACAGCAAGAACTTTCTGAGTTTTATATTTCCCTTTATTGTTCCATTTATTCTTCTGGTTTTGAGGCTTAGGCTTAGGCACTCCTCCACTTTCAATGACATTTTGTTTGGCTTCAAATTCTTAAACATTCAACCATTCACTCTTGTGGTGATCTTCTTGCACCCTTAGTTTGAGAACCAGATCCTCCTTTGACATATTAGTCTTTTTATGCTTCAAATCTATCTTGAAATAATTCCAAGATTAAGGTAATTTTTCTATCATGGATCCGACAGCAAATTGCACTGGTAGAGCCATGCTGCAATTTCATGGAGAAGAATCTGTAATTCTTCGACTTGGTTGACAACAGTTTTCGAATCCATCATTTGGTACTTTAGAAATTTCCCAACAATGAACTTCTTTGAACCAGTATATTCGATCTTATATTTTTTCTCCAGGGATTCCCATAAATCCTTAGTAGTCTTATAAGATTTGTACATATCATATAAAGAATCATCAAGGTTGTTCAAAATATAATTCCTACATAAAAACTCACTGTATTTCCATGTATCAATTGCATCGAGGTTTTCCGCGGGAATATTATCTCCCTCTGCCACAGGGCATTCTTCCTTGACGACATGTGAAAAGTTCAATATTGTTAGATAAAACAATATTTTCTATTGCCATTATTTAAAATCTAGTCCTTTGAACTTGTCTGGTTTCTCAACATGAGGTTTCACATCATTTACAGATTGTTTCATAACTTATGTTATAGATTGTTAAATAAAAATCAATGAATGCAATAAGATATATTATGGAACATAAACATAAACAGTGCAATAATTTTTTATTGAAATGAAAACTTACGTATAAAATAGAAACTTATAATACAAGTAATCTCACTTAACAACAATAAAAATTAACTTGTATAGATTGAAGCTAGCAATAATGCTATGTCATATAGCAGAAATTTGCCCTACTCTTGTGCTTGTAGTTCTTTGGACGTCTACCACCAGGATTCAACAATTTGAAAATCAAAATTTATGCACCGAAGTTTCGATTCCTGGCGAATTTACTAAGTGTTATTGTTTTTTGTTTTCAAGGATCATAAGGATTTCAAACTGTATTAAACTCTGCAATACTGTTTTGTATATATTAATAAAAAAAATGGAAAACTGTTAATGATGAAGTGATGCAAAATGTTTTCCAATTATTTGAGAAGGGTTGTATTGATCAGACACAACCTTCTGATTAAAAATCAAAAATTTAAAAAGAAAATCGTTTTTCAAATAAGAAAGACATTTAATGAATCCCCAAGAGCCCCCAAGGCCCAAGGCCCATCTTTGATTAATTAAATATATTAATTAAATTTTAAGCCTTGGTTTTTTCCAATTTAATATAAGTGTCTAGAGAACACTTATAAACCTTTCATTTTCCATATCATTTTCCAATATGTGACTACTCCCTCTATTTGCTATACAAACTTCTTACAGATCATACTACCAGAACAAGAAACACATAAAACATAATGCATCAAGTTTTGATGAATGAGAGCAAGGCTTCATTTTCTTTATTATGGGAGTAATCTTGCCCACTGTGTTTGATACAGTGGCGTAAAATGAATATTGCTTCAGTAATGACAAAATTTAAATTTCACAAAAAAGTGATATATATTCTTCATTTTAGAGGGAGTAAATTAAAATTATCTCATTAATAAAGTATATATTTTAATTAATTTGTAGGATAAATTTTAATAAATTTTAATAAATTTTTAGATTAAATGGGGCAACTAGACCCGATCATGGTTCCGGTTTGAAACCGAAACAGAACTAGATCTGAATAGGAAGGAACCGAACGGTTTAAGTTCCTTCTGATTACAGTTCTAGGAACTTGAACCGGAACCAGTTCATTCAGAACCCTAGTCAAATCAGAAAGAATTGGACGGTTCCAACCGGAACCGTTACGATTCCGATAGGAACCTTTGAGGCCAACAGCTACTAGCCGTAATAAATATTTGTTTTATTTTTTAAAAATATATTTTTTAAATTATTAAATTACCCTCAATAACAGTAATAAAACGACTATTTTTAGGGATAATTTAGGCATCACAAAATTAATCAAATAATATAGAAATAGGGGTCATAATTCATTTGTCTACACACCAACAATTCTCTCATTCTCAATTTTCTTAATTCTCTTATCTCAATTCTCTCATTTTCATTTCTCCAATTGATTTAATTTTGTAATTCTTCAATATTAATAAAAAATGACAAGGTCATTTAAGAACACCATGTCCAATGTCCCAAAACAAGAGAGTGACCAAAGTGTCGGTACTCAAAGAAGAGAAGTTAAATCTCATTTTTCTGATATTTTTAAAATTCATTTTCATTTAGTCGAGACTAAAAATGAAGGTTCAATAGCAATATACAATGATTGCGGTGTATCTTACAAATTTACTGGTGGTTATGGCAATATGAACAAGCACTTGGATAGACACCATGTCATTAAAATCAAACTTGATATAACAAAAACTCAAATGGACAGGTACGCTTCATCTAGTAGAGATACAAGTTCTTTAGATTTATTTAAATATACTGATGCTAAAAATATAGAAGAATTTTCTATTGCATGGCACATAATTCTTTAAGTTTTGGTGAAACATTACTTTTATTTATTACAATCGAAAAGTTTTAAGTCCTGTTGCATGTAAAATTTTATTTAATAGAATTATTTAATGATTATGTCACTAGATACAACTTGCACTCAATATCCCAATCTAGTAGCTAACCTATACCGGATTCAAGACTTAGCATAGGTGATTGTTGATTACTATAACGAAATAAAAAAAAAAAAAAGGAAACCATGACTAACAACTCGAAATTAGATAATTATTTATCAATAAATTTTGAGTTTCCTACTGAAAGTGTTGTAGGTAAAAAATTTCAAGCGCTTGACTGTGGAACCGACATCACAATCTCTATCCTGTTTTATCGATTATTGCTAAAGAGGTGCTGACAGCACCTGTTTCCACCATTGTGGTTGAACAAGCCTTCAGCTTAGGAAGTAATATTTTGAAAGCGAGACGGTCTTCATTATATCCAAGCACCTTAGAATCAACCACATGTATTGATGATTGGACTAAAAGTGATCTAAGGCAACAAGAAGATGCCACTGATAATTTTGAAGACTTGTTCGACAATGCATCTGCAAGCGGAACGAGAGTTGAAGGATCGACAACATAAACAGATAACGATGATGAGTAAATAACTGTAATGAGGTTCACTATCTAAAAAATATAATTGAACTACGTAAGCTTTCATTCCTCTCACCCCAAGAGAATACATAGGCAGTTTAAATTTTCATAAATTTAAGTTCAAGCTCTTTTATTTTTAATTTATGTTTTTAATTTAATGTAATAATTTTTTCATTATTTGTATTTGGTAATATTAATAATATCTCATTTCTATTTTTTAAAATAAATTTTTTAAAAGAACCGGAACCGCCTGGTCCGGTTCCGGTCCTTGATTCCACAATCTTGTGGAACCAGAACCAAATCGGAATGATCTGGTCCAGTTCCGGTTCCACAAATATGGAATTGGGAACAGATGGTCGGGTCTAATGACAACTGTCTCTCTGGTCTCCAAGTGGCTCCGCCACTAGTTTCATATATAGAGTCTCTAGGTTAACTCTCGTTACATAACTAGTCACTAGCTAATGAAGCCCGACTTTTAACCAACTGTAAATACAAGAAAATTTCTATTATATAATAGTGGTACCACATCATTCATGAAATAATCTAATAATATCTTTTCATGCATATAAAAATAGTAAAAAAATAACTACATAAATTATAATTATATTTAATACAACTTCACATAATCAGTTGATGGTACTACATCACCCTTTTAATGATAATATCAAAGAATTCCTTGTTTTGTTACTATCAACAGGTGGTCAACATTCTGTTCATTCATCTTTTGTCATATACACCACCTGCGACCCCATTGAGCGTGACTTGATGGTGTAGAGCTCATGATCTCACATTGAGATCTTGGGTTCGAATCTAGGAAGTGCGTTTCTTGTAAGAGTCTAGGATAGTCGGGTTTTACCTGCTCCGTGGGTGGTTTGGGCGATGAGGTTTCCAAATAGTTTCTTGAACTTACTAAAACACCCTCAAACTGAGAATGTTGAATCATTCTCAACATGATAAGTGACATATTTTTATGATGATTTTTTAAGATAATTTTTAAGGTGGATAGCCTTACTCAAAATAAATTAATCAATAATATTATATAAAAGATGATATAAAATGAAATGTCTTACATTTGATGCCTTGAAAAAATGATTAATAAATGAGAAAATTTTAATCATGACAGTCTCATCATAATGTATAAACTTTATGTTTTGGTCCCATCATAAGTACAAGTTTGTTTGTTTGTTTTGACCTTAAGTTTGTAGTTTCTCTACCATGGTTCCTATTGAACCAAAATCTTAATTACACCGCTTGTTGTAATGTTTTATTAGATACACGTATGAGTAACATAGTCTCATCCTTAAAGGTGTTATTTGATGACAAAGAGTTTAAGATTAGTTGTCTAGTTCTGGGTTCAAGTCTAATGAGTGTATTTCTTGTAAGAATATGAGACAACAGTGAATTTTACAAGTTTCATTTAAACTCAAGTCAGATAATTTGACGGCGAGATTTTCAACATTTAAAAAAATAATAACATAATCCCCATCTCATAGAAAATGATGCATAAAATATAAGTCTAAACTACATTAATGTCTAAAAAAAGATGATCAACGAATTGAGGTGGATAGTCTCAATGAGACCGTCTAATAAAATCATGTTATATTTCTTAATGTTTTGTCATTATCATAATCATTACTATAATTGATTTGCTAAAATATATGTGGCACCAGGTGCTGAACTATGTTGAGGCTCAGGGTGAATATGGGGACAGCTGAGATAGACGATCAACTGGGATCTTCAAATTCTTTTTTTTTTTTTTTTTCATTTCACTTTTCAAATATTAATTAGAATTATTTACTAGCTTGTTGATGTAATTTTGCAAATTGAAAAGATGGACGACAAGTCTATTCTTATAAACTGTTGAAATTCTTAACTCGTCTAGGGCCTTCAAAAATTATGTGGAGTCGTCTAGAGCCCCTATATACTTGGGGCCGCCCCCACCGTTCCGAGATCGAAAAAAGGTTAAAATATTTTCCCAAAACTATGATATTTATGCATAAAATTTATAATTTGTATTTTATTTTGAACTACAATTTATAGTTTCTCTACTAAAGTTTGCGTTGAATTAAAATCTCAATTCTATCATTGTGGGGCAAAGAAATAGTAGATATAATTACGAGTAACGTGGTTTACTTATATCATCAAACACTTTCTCTCAAACATTATTTTATTTTATTTTATTAATGATCTGTTTTCTGAAAGAGCCAAAAGTTAAAAAGGCCATTAAAAAAAGAATCCATATACATATCAATTGCAAGAGACAAAACAGAGGAAACATATATAGTTCAAAATGAATACCTTATTGCTGAATTTTCAATGCCAATCAAGAAGAAGCAGGCAGCTATACAAATCACATAATTGATGTTAATTTTGGTTTGTGCATCACATGTTTAGTTTTGTTGTTTATTGATCATCTCTCTGTCAAAAGCTTTAACATTATTGTCTCCTTCACTCAATTATAAGAGAGAGGGATTCCAGGATCACACCAAAAATGACCAATACTATACAACAATGTCGTGTTTATCTTATGATTCAATAACCAAACAAATTTCGGCTAAACGTCATTGTGCTCCATCCGATTTTTTATTTTTATTAAACTCAATAAATTTAAATTTTTTTTTTTATAATTTCTATTTATATCAATTTAAATATTCCTCGATTTGACATATGGAACTACCGATTTACTCTCATGATACAAACCAAAATCACATGTTTTTAATTTGGTTTAACCCCCAGATATTAAATTTTATTAGCTGTCTGGATTTAATTATAGGTGTCCAAATCTTAATTAAGGCTTTTAAAGACCTGGACATGATATCTGCCACTTGAAACATTTTTCAAAATTGACAAGAAAACCTATAATCTGATGAGAAAATTACAAAGTGTACCACTAAGTACCAAGGTGTTTTAAAGGGTATATTGGTCAAAGAATTTGTGTTGTATATATCTATGATTAAGCGGCCACATGGCTAGAAATGAGTCTCATGTGACCACATGCGTGGGAGTGGAACTCCTCCCATGTTATGAACCGGTAAGCAAATATCACTAATCCAAAATAAAAATTAATTAATCACCCTTAAGCTTCAAAAGATAATATAAATTTAAAAATTTCTTATCCTAAATTACCTCTGCAAGGTAAAACCCACTATTATAATTATCATTCTCAAAAAAACATGATCAATTTTTAACAAAACAAATCGAGAATTAAATATGACCGAAAACTTTAAGATTCATATTCTATCCGCACTAAATAAAAATAGTTTACAATCTGATGTATGTATGTCCTATTTGATATTGTAGTTTGATTTGTAATGAGATGATAAAATTATGTTTTGATCAAAGCATAATTTTTAAATATTTAATTAAAAATAAAATATTATAATTATCTTTTTAGCTTAAAATAAAATTATATATTACCGTTTATAAATCACTATTTATTTATCATACTTTTTCGGTTGCAATCCCAAACAAAGTCGTAGATAATTCCCCACAAATAGTATATTACATCATGAAAAAAAAAAGACTTGTACCGTGTCATTTACTAATTACATTGAAATTTTACAAAAAACATATATGATAGAAATGCATCATTTATTGGAATGGTATGCAAATCTTTTTAAAGTTAATATATATATATATATATTAGTTCGCAAGGTGTACATGAGATGTTCCCATATTCTAAAACATACCCTTGACTCTCCTGTTTGGCCTTCACCAGACCACTTAAATTTTAATAATCTCACCCTCCATAAAACACTTTACTAACAATTACAAGACAAAGTGATTAAAGTTTCATAACACCTAATTATATAAGCTTCCCCATCCCTTTATAATTCACATGCACTCAGCTCACTACCCACCCAAAACCCAAAAGCAAAAACAAATTTTGCTCTTCACTATCCCATCTAAAATCCTACCAAAAAATTTGACCCAAAAAAAAAAAATATGGTTTTTATGGAAATTGTTCAAGCTAGTGAAGCAACCACTAGATCTATTATTAATGAGCAACCCACAAGTCCTAGAATTTCATTTTCAGCTGATTTTCTTGATGAAAGCAACTTCATTTCAATTACTCCTCCTCATCAAGAAAAGGGAGATGGAAGAAATATTAATGCTGCAGATTTTGAGTTTCTTTCAAACACTAATGGTGTGAGTAGCCACAACATGTCAAGTGCTGATGAGCTTTTCTTTGAAGGAAAGCTGCTACCCTTTTGGCAAATCCAGCATTCTGTAGAGAAGCTCAACAAAATCAGCCTCAAAACTCAAGATTGTGAACAGGAAGAGGCTAACAAGAAAGCTGCTGCTGAGCCAAGAGTAAGTTGGTTTGTTGATGATGACCCATCTCCACGGCCACCAAACTGCACCGTTTTATGGAAAGAGTTGCTTAGGTTAAAGAAGCAACGTGCACCTTCATTGTCACCGTCTTCTTCTTCATCTTCAACGTCATCTTCTTCAAGCTCATTAGCTGATATTGTGACTAAAGAAGAGGGCTCTGGAAAGAATAGAGATAATAAGCATGTTAAGAGAATTAAAAAGGGATTAGAGAGGACAAGATCAGCAAGTATTAGAATCAGGCCAATGGTAAATGTGCCCATTTGCACACAAGTCAAGAGCTCTGCATTGCCTCCTCTATTTCCTCTTAAGAAAGGAAGATTAGAGAGGTGAAGTGAAAAGTGAAACTCTCAAGAGCAATGATAAAATTTGTCTAATATGTTTTCATTTCCATGTTCATTTCATTTGAAATTTTCACAAATTTTCTATGTTTCTTTGTTTAGTAAGTTAATCTTGATCATGTTGGATCTGAGATTTATTACAATGTAAATTCTGACATTTTATCTTACTGGATGGCATTAACGTTATGATGCATTAGCTCATTATTTTTCTTTTTTTAAATCTGGATCAGGTGTTAGAGTTTAATTATGTTAAGTTTTTCATAATCTTTTTTCATGCATTTTTAATAAAGTATGGTTAAAATTCAATTACCATTTAATTATTATCTCATAACTACTAATCATATTTTATAAAAAAAACAGTACAATGCTCAGTCCCACACAATATAAATATATATTTTTAACCCTTTGGGTCATTTGTAATATTTTATTCTCAATTTCGTCCAGATAACTGAAAAAATAACACTTTTAAAGGGTAAATCTAAGATAAAGATCGATACAAAGTGCATTTTTGAAATAGGAAGTGAACAGTGGCAGTCATGGCACATGCAAGATGCAGGGATTCTGAAATTTGGGGTCCTACTAAAAGGATCAGCAAAGAGCCAGAGGAATCTGATTCAATGGCTCTAGCAAATTTTGCATCTAATTAATGAATGTTGAATTATTTTGGGTAAAAGAGAAAGATCCGGACACCATAGGCCCTGATTCTCCATTATAAATCAGAAAGGATATTATCATCTGCCAAAAATGGAAATTTTTTGAAAAAAGTTGGCTATGAATGATGCTTCTATAAAATCTGACTGTAAAGTACAATCCATTAAAATTTTTGAATCTCTTTCTTTCTTTAATGTTGAGCAAGCTCGACCAGACAGATTGAAACCCACATGGAAGTCAGTACATTGGTATTCAACAGGAAGCCTCGTGTTAACAGTCACAAGAGAGAATAAAATTTTTATAAAAATATCAGCTCAACGCCGTAAGTCCCACAATAACATGTTCATACGTAAGTTAAAAGCATATCTAATGATGAATGCGTATAAGATACACTTTTCAAATGTATTTATTATTGATTTATCCTTAAATTATATTTATTATTCATTATTTTATTATCTAGGATGCATTATATGAAGAATTGCGCAAAAATGAGTGAAAAACCCGAAATTCCCGATTTACACCAGTGACTTCCTAATTTACGCAATTTTTAGTATTTTAGCCATAAAATTTTCATACGATGTCTAAATATAGTGATTCAAGTTGCGTTGAAAGGAAGACTCAATTATTTACAATTTTTTAGTTTATATCGAAGACAAAATCTGATTCAATAATGGTCAAAATCGAGCTTGAATCTATAAGTAATGCATTGGCGCGCTAATGGACTTTAATTGCTGTTCCAATGGAGGTCAGAGAGCGACATTGATACGAAAGACTCCCAAATTGAATAGAAAAACTGGTTTTTATGATATTTATAACAAGAGAATGTGTAGGGTTACTTGAGATATGTTTTTTAGGAGCCAAATAAACATCTTTAAAGGCCAAAACACTCTTTAAACACATCAACTTTTCAAGAACAACCAAGAACAAGAAGATCAAAAAAGGATTAAGAAGAGAAGATTGAAGCTGGACAACCTTCATGATTTATTTTCTTTATCCATTCTTTATTAATTCTTTGTTATTTATTATGTTGAATACCATGATGATTTTGTTTATCTTCTTTATCATGAACTAGATCTTGTTCTAGGATTGCAATGGTACCCTATATGAACTTTTATTAATTGAATCTTTTTATGATTGAATTGTGACATTCTATGTGGATTATTTATCATTCTCTTTACTTAATATGTTCTATTGCTTGATCATCAATATGATAGTTGTGGTAAACCTTAAGAAACTTGGAAAAGAGAATTTTGGTTTAGCCTTGAGAATTGATAACATGTCATCTCATTCTATTGAATAGATTTCTGTGCAATCACAATGAGTTTGACTTAGATTAATTATCCTAGGAATATAGGTAATTAAATTAAGTTTTACGTTTCTACTTGACCATTGGAAGAGACTTGTAGATAACTTCATGTTTTAGGTTAATAATTTATCATACTTAATCAGTTATAAAGAGAGGATGAATAATATATGGTGATGAATGACAATGCTGCAGGACACTATTGACCTCCTCCTATGGACACACAACGTCTCAGTAATTGATCAGCACAACGTTTGAATATGTATGGCTCATCTCAGATATAGTGTTTGACTTCTTTGAAGAACTTCTTTCGTGGCTGAGTTGTCCATTCCAATGGACATTTTCCCGATACTATGTAGTTGACATAGTCAGCATACCAAGGGTATCGTGATGTTTCATGGAAAACAACTGTTCATCTGGAAAAGTTTCTTTGATTGTCAGTTCTTTCCCAGCCGTTTCTCCATTCTCGAGCCTCGATAAGTGATCTGCCACTTGGTTTTATGTCCATTCTTGTCTCTGATCTCCACGTCAAATTCTTGTAATAGAAATATCCAACGGATCAATCTGGGTTTGGCATCTTTCTTCGCGATAAGGTATTTGATTGCTGATTGATCTGTGTAGACCACCACTTTGGGACCCAGCAGGTAAGAGCGGAATTTATCAAAAGTCAACACAACTGCAAGCAACTCATTTTCAGTGGTTGTGTAGTTGAGTTGAGCTTCATTCAGAGTTATGTTGGAGTAGTAAATGGTATGGAAAATTTTCACTTTGCGTTGTCCCAAAACTGCACCTACAGCAAAATCACTAGCATCGCACATTACTTCAAATGGAAGGGTCCAGTCTGGTGCTACAATGATAGGGGCAGAGACCAGCTTATGTTACAAGATTTCAAAAGCTTCGTGGCATTCCTTGGTGAGTTTGAAAGGCACATCTTTCTCCAGAAGATTGCACAGAGGTTTAGCAATTTTTAAGAAGTCTTTGATAAATCTTCTGTAAAAGCCAGCATGTTCGAGAAAACTCCGAATCCCTTTGACAGATGTTGGTGGAGGTAGTTTTTCAATTGTTTCGATCTTTGCCTTATCTACCTCGATTCCTTTTGTGAGATCCGATGTCCCAGAATGATGCCTTCCTATACCAAGAAGTGGCCATTTCTCCCAGTTGAGTACCAGATTGGTATCTTCACATCTTTGTAACACTTGTTCCAGATTTTACAAGCAGTGGTCGAATGAATCTCCAAACATAGAGAATCATCCATGAAAATCTCCATACTTTGTTCCAGCATGTCTGAGAAGATGGCCATCATGCAACGTTGAAATGTGGCAGGAGCATTACATAGTCCAAATGGCATTCTTCGGAAAGCAAAAGTATCATACGGACATGTAAAAGTGGGTTTCTCCTGATCTTCTGGGGTGATGGCAATCTGATTGTACCCCGAATATCCGTACAGAAAATAATATAACTTATGTCCCGCCAATCTGTCTAGCATCTTATCAATGAATGGCAGCGGAAAATGATATTTCCTTGTTGCTTTATTCAGCTTCATATAGTCCATGCATACTCTTCATCCATTCACCGTTCTTGTTAGAGTCAGTTCATTATTTTCATTTGTGACTACAGTAATCCTCCTTTCTTCGTCACACATTGTATAGGACTCACCCAAGTGCTGTCAAAGATGGGGTAGATGATGCCAGCATCCAACCATTTGATAATTTCTTTCTCACGACCTCCTTCATGATTGGATTTAGTCTTCGTTGATGCTCCATTGTCGGTTTGTACTCATCGTTCATCAGAATCTGTGCATACAAAATGATGGACTAATGCCTCGAATGTCTGCTTTAGTCTTACCAATGGCTTTCTTGTGTTCTCGTAACACTCTCAGCAACTTTTCTTCATGTTCCAATGTTAGCGAAGAATAAAAAATCACATGTAATTCAGAAGATTTTCCTAAGAATGCATACCTGAGATGGCTCGGAAGTAACTTTTGCTCCAGCTGCAGTGGTTCTTCAATTGAGGGCTTCATTCACTCCTTTTTTGGTAGTTCCAGACTTTCCACCTGTGGTGTCGATTTGAAGCGAAACGGTCTGTCAAGATAGTTGATACATTCCAGAATCTCAGCATCTAACAAGCTTCAATTTTATCCGTGGGAGGTGGTATTACATCAGTATCCTGGATGATACTATCTACAACATCAATTCTGAAACATTCCTCTTCCTTTTCATCACTCGAGAATTTTATAACTTTGAAAACATTGAAGGTAACTTCTTGGTCCTGCACTTTCATGGTTAGTTCTCCTTTTTGTACATCAATAACGGTTCGACCTGTAGCCAATAATGGTCTCCCAAGGATGATAGGTACATCTTTGTCTTCTTCCATGTCAAGGATAATGAAATCTGCTGGGAGAATGAGTTTGTCGACTTTGACCAGCACATCTTCAACTACACCTCTCGGAAATATGAGCGTTCTATCAGTAAGTTACAGAGAGACTGAGGTGGGCATTGCTTCTCCAATTTACAGTTTCCTGTAAATCGAAAAAGGCATCAAATTAACACTAGCACCTAAATCACATAAAGCTTTACCGATGTAATGTTCTCCAATGGTGCATGGGACAATGAAACTGCCAGGATCTTTCAACTTTGGGGGAAGTTTCCTCTGAATGATGGCGCTGCATTCTTTTGTCAATGCTACTGTCTCATAATCTCCCAATCTCCATTTTCCTGAAAGAATATATTTCATGAATTTCACATAGCTGGCCATTTCTTCCAACGCTTCTGCAAATGGAATGTTGATATGCAGCTTTTTAAATACCTCCAGGAATCGAGCAAATTGCTTGTCCAGTTGACTTTTCTGGAGCCGCTGTGGAAAATTTGGAGGTGTAGTGATTCTTTCTTGATCTTTTTCCTTTGCTTCTTTTTCCTCCATCTGTGGAACTGCATCTTTTGGAACTTCCTCAGTGGATGCCTTGATTCCAATATCTTTGTTAATTTCAGTACCTCTTTTCAAAGTAATGGCTTGACATTGCTCTTTCCCTCGGTTCCTTGGATTTGGTTCGGTGTTGCTAGGAAGGTTACCTGGCGGTCTATAACTCTGAGCATTGGCCAGTTGTCCAATTTGATTTTCCAGTGCCTTTATAGAAGTTGATTGGCTTTGAAACATAGCATCATATTTTTTTAACTGGGCCAGCACTTCTGCTATTCCTGGTTCTTTTTCATGCTTCTGGCATTTGCTTTGTTGTTGGAATCTAGGTGGTGGATAGTTCTTTTGCCCCGAATTGTTGCTCCATGCGAAATTGAGATGATTCCTCCACCATGGGTTGTAGGTGTTGGAATAAGGATTGTTCCCCTGTCTGTTGAAATTGTTGACATAATTCACCGTCTATTCTTGTTGGTTTGGCACTGGTGTTCCTCCATATGGTGAACTTGTGGATCCAATATTGCCTTGCATGCTAAGAGTTTCCATGAATTTTCCTATCTGATCCAGCTTGGCGTTTACTGTTGTGTTGGCTCTAACTTCATAAATACTAGCAATTCTTTGGATCATGCTCCTTTCTGTTGGCCACAAGGAATTGTTGTTGGCTATTTCTTCAATTAGGTCCCAAGCCTGATCTTCTCGTTTTGTCATTAAAGCACCTCCAGCAGCAGCATCAATTGTGGTTCTCATTATTCCAAAAATTCCATTATAGAATGTTTGGACTTGTAGCCATTTTGCAATCTCATGGTGAGGACATTTTCTGAGTAAATCCTTGTACATTTCCCAAGCTTCGCAGAGGGATTCTGAGTCTTGTTGCACAAAGGATATGATGTCATTCCTCAGCTTTGCAGTTCTGGCTGGTGGAAAATACTTTGCAAGGAATTTGGTGGCTAGAGTGTTCCAAGTTGTGATGGAACCTACTGGTAGTGAATGTAGCCAAGCTTTAGCTCTGTCTTTCAAGGAATATGGAAAAACATGCAGTCTCATTGCTTCTTCAGCTGCTCGGTTGTAATTGAAAGTGCGGCAAACTTCCAGGAAGTTGCTGATGTGAGCATTAGGATCTTCAGTTGCATTCCCCCCAAACTGAACTGACTGTTGTATCATCTGGATGCATGTTTTGATGTCACACATATTTGCTGTTAAGGGAGGAAGTACAATACATGAAATGAAGCCGTCAACCACCGGAATAGTTTTGTCTCGAATGGGAATTGGTGGTGCAACCTCCAAAGGTTCAGGTTCCATGTTGATAAGTGTTTCTTGGCCTTCTCGCCTTTCCCTTCTCAACTGTCTGATGGTTCTTTCAATTTCTGGATCAAGCGGTCGGATTTCAAAGCTTCTGGTTCATCTCATGTAATGTCTGAAAACCTGAAACACAAGAAAACAGAAAGAAAAAGAAATAAAGTGAAAGAATTAGATACAAGTAAAGGTATCTAACCCCAAAACTAATAGTAAAAGATAAATAAGTCCCCGGCAACGGCGTCAAAAACTTGACCGGTGCGTAATCACACGCATATAATGCAAGCGCACGTATCGTTCAAGTAGTATAAAAAGTATCGATCCCACGAGGACTTAATACCTAAGCTATTAATTATGAAGCCAAATTTTTACGAGTATCTAATAGATTGATTGTTTGATTGGAATGGTGACTTTAAATTAAAAAAAGTAAATAAAATAGCACGAAAGTAGATTGATAAAAATTCAAGATTATTAAACTATCCAGGTTGTGAATCGTTCCAATATCTTTTAAAGATGAAGTGGTTATCTCATGTTTGTGTAATATATTAGTTTACTAACCTGGAACACGAAATTATGTAAAATCCTTTGTCGATGGTCAGATGCAAATACCCAGTGTAACCCAATTAATCATATGTCTATGTCAACCAAGTTACCTGAATTCATTAAGATTAAATTTCAATTGTGGCTACCCCCGCCCGACAGGTATATGACTATCATGTAAGGAAATCTATTAAAGGGTTATATATCCTTAAGGAAGATCGTGGACTATTAAGTCTAAGGTTGAAACCTAAAATTCCTTTGTCAAGTTTATTTTAAGTTTACCAGATCGATCTTATTAATGGCCAGTTAATAAAAAGCATTAAGCTTAAGACTTAATAAGTAAACCTTTATATTACCCAAGATATGAAATAACCCCTTATAAATCGGTGATATTGGAATTCATCACAACCCCAGATAACGGACTTAGTTACAACATATATCTAAGGCTAATAAAAACTTAAATAAAATAAAAGACATAAAGTAAATACTGGAAAGTAAATGCTGGAAATTAAACAAAGTAAATGCTGGAAAGTAAATGCTGAAAAATTAAAAATGTAAAAGTACAATAAAAGAAACTGTTGGGGGTTAGAGGATCCACTTTTATTACTACTATTTTAGATATCTCCCTTATTATAATATATTAACTTTGCATGATATTACCAACCGACCATAAAGCGGTATCCTGATTAAGTCAAATTAATAATTAATTTCAACCGACCATAAGGTGGTATCCTCATTAATTCAGGTTAAAACCAATTTCATTAAGTCCAACCGACCATAAGGTGGTATAATCATTAAATCGTTTTTTAAATAGTTTATATATTATAATTAAGGGAGATTAATCTAAATATTAGTAATAAAAGCTTTACCTTTTACCCCAGTAGGGGGGAGTTACATCCTCATTGCGTAAAAGTAAAAACTGAAAAGTGAATAAGGGAAGGTACTATTGCGTAAAAGTAAATTGCATAAAGTAAAGACTTAAAAGTAAAGAAAATAAAATGCAAATGCGAAAATTAATTACTGAAAGCTGTAAATAAAAAACAAGATACAATCTTGAAAGTATTCTTAAGGAATTACATAGAAGAAAGTATGAAATGAAAATGAAAATGAAAATTTGACATGAATTTATAGGCATCAATAAGCCATGTGCGTCGTGACGCGCACAACCCTTCGCGTCGCGACACTCCGAAAATTGCGGCGCAAAATCAAGAGATGGTGACACGTGTCCGGCGGCTGACGGCAGCTGAATTATTATGCTAACATGGCGACCACTGAATTATTGTGTTGATGTCATTGATGACCTATGTGCTAATGTGGCGCTGACATGGCGATGATGATTGTCGAAAGCATGTGATGATGTCACGTGTCCGGCGCACGTTAGCATGATTTGCTGTGATATTGACACGTGGCAGGCCCATGTTATCAAGTGCACATGATAGCAAACTTCTCTGATTGTGACACATGTCCGGTGCATTTTAGCAGGATTCGGTGCACGTTAGCGGTCGCGATGCAGAGTTGTTGCGCGTCGCGACGCCCAAAAGACTATTTTGCCCTTTTTTTTTCTTTTTCACTGTTTTGGCCCTGATTTGATTCTAGAGAGTCCTGAAACTTTATTTATCTACAAAATAACACAAAACACATCAAAATATTCACAAAACTCAAGAAATTATACAAAATATTAAGTTAAAGGAGTGGGAAATAGTGATCTATTAACCACTCATCACTCCACGCTACCAGTGGCTCGAAGAAGATTCCAACTGACAGCTCATGAATCACAGCCTTGACACTATCGACAAGTTAAGAGAACATGACTCCATACGACTTGCTAGCCATCAGCAGAGAATAACCAAATATTTCAACAAGAATGTCAGGGGCCGAACATTCAAAGAGGAAGATTGGGTCGTACGGAAAGTATTCCAAAACAAAAAAGAAATTGGAGACGAAAAGCTTGGTTCGACATGGGAAGGCCCATACATCATCACTAAGGTCGTTAGACTAAGAGCCTACAAGTTGAGGACAACAGATGGAAGATGCATTCAAAACAGTTGGAACACTATCCATCTCAAGCGATTTTATAGATGAAACCAACATACTTAGTCATAATATAGCCATTCGACATGTGACTATATTCTGACTGGGGGTCATGGAGACCGTTATATCATTTGTATATCAATATTGAGACAATTCCTCTAATGTACGATTTTCAAATAACGATACGACACTCGAAGAGTTAAAATGAGATAGAATATTTAAAATTTATTCATTCATCAAAATGTTCAGAATACTAAAAAGTCATAAGTACAAATTCAAAAAAAAAGGTCAGTATTTAACAGCTTCAACTTCCGGTGACCTCAGCATGAGAAATGGCAACAACAGGAGCATTTTCAGTATTATCAGCAATTCTGGCCTTAGCCTCCAAAGTATGACTTTTTTCAGACCAGATCCTTCATCAGTCTCAAAGGTCTTATGTTCAATTCCCTTTGTTGCTTCCTCTGACCCAACCAACTCCTCATCCACAGAGACCTTCCCCTCAGAGTCGACAGATCCTTCTATTGGTGGAATATTTTTTTCACCTTCTTATGTCTCTTCATCTAGTGAGGGTAGCCCAGCCTCATACCATTCATGCTCCTTAATCCACCTCTCGGGAGTCCAGTACTTATGCTCTCCCACCAAAAACTACTTCATCAGTCTGCTTCTCTCCATTGGCATGGCCTCGTAGCAGACTCCTTCCAACATCTCCACTAACTTATCATTTTCCTTCCTCAAAAACTCCATACTTTCCTTAAAAGCCGCATTCTCGGCTTCAAAAACCTCACTCTCCAGCTTCATCTTCGCCCGAGTCGACTCCAACTCTTTCTCCACCTTCTCAACCCTCTTCTCTTTTTTCTCAGAAGCTTCCAATCCCGTCTTCAACTCAGAATTTTCCTTTCTCACAGCCGTGTTAGACTTTTCCAACTCATTTATTCTCCTCTGGCTCGATTCGACATATTCTTGAATGAAGAGGCTATATTATATGGTCTGGAAAAATGTTTGAGTTATTTCCCCATTCAATAAAGTTCAAAAGACATTAAATAAGAGAATTTTGAGAATCTTTACTTGGTAACTCAGAGCCGCAGCTTTCTTCATTATCTTCAATGGGCCCAGCTCAGTCAGCTTATGCTCGTCCTCTTTAAGAAGAATCTAATTGATAAACATTGAGAGGCTTGAAGGGTCTGAAATTACCGTCGACCCATGAGGAATCTTCACTATCACATTCTCCAAGTCCTCTTTTTTCATCGACCACAACCTTCCTCTTCTTTGATGCGACATCAATCTCAGCCAACTATCTTGGTGCGGCAACAGTCCCAGCCGAAACCACATCCTTTGGAGTTGGGAACTGGACTTCTACATCTTCATACTCCCTTTCTTTAGCCCTCTTACTTTTCCTTTTGTTCTTGATTTCATTAAGTGTCGACACCTTGAAACGACCCGACATAATTTCAGTTGCGCACAAAATTTATTCAGGTGTTGGTGGCTTTAAAAATAGTAGCCTCTCAAAGGTTAGTTGACACAACCAAGTACCCAATATCATAACCAAAATCTGTCTATAATGAGCCAAATGGGTACCTTCTGACTCAAAAACTTACTTCCATAATGGGGTAAGTCTTAGTCTCTTCTCTTCCAAAACGGATCTCCAATGTGTCTCGGGTGGAGGCAGACTGACCAAAACTGATCTCTAATGTGTCTCGGGTGGAGGTAGACTGGCGGATGAATTTTGAATTGGAGACGACACTGCTGGTAGTATCAAATACTCTATTATGAAGAAGACTTGCAAGAACGAAGAATATAAGCCTCAGTTAAACAAAGTACAGACAAAGAAGTGAAGTAAAACACTCACTTGACGGCCTCCAATGCTCTGGGATTCTTCCAACCCCAGCCGACCCAAAAATATCATCCCCTCTCATAAAGAATAGTATTTTTTCCAATCCCCCTATTATTGGTCGTTAACTCTAATACCAAGTGCTCTTTCTTCTGGCGAAGGTACAAGTGGTATCACATATTCTCTCTTAGATGCTCCTTCATGTAGTAGGTATGCAATAAATCCCTCACTCTAAACTCGACGCCTAGTTCAAACATCATACATTTAATCGAAAAAAGGATTCTCCAAGTGTTTAGCATCAGCTAAGATGAGACCAGCTCATAATGGTTCAACACCTCCTAGACTAACTTGGATATTGGGAACCTAAATCCTTCTGCAAAGGGACACTCATTAAACCCCATCCACTCTGGAATTTTATAATCAATCCTCTCACTAGACGTAGCTAGTTTCACTTTAATCGATTGAGGAAACCTATATTTCAACTTCATCTCCCCGCACTGATTTCTCAGTCACCTGACTAGTAAGGTTCCTAGTTAGATTATTCATTGGTTCAATTCCACTCGACTCCCCAACAGCTGATAATGTCCTAAGAGGTGTCGCATCCGTAGGTATTCTTAAAGGCGGTTCATCTATCATCAAAATTACAGCCTCACTTAAATCCACATACGACCAACCAGTGCAAGCTTCTTCCCCAGTCGACTCACTTGAGGAAATTTTTACAGGTGATTCAGCATACCTCTCTACCGATATATCACTAATATCTCTAGAACTTTCACTCGAACTTTTTTTCAAACGATAGATCTATAAACATTAAAATTCTATGTTTTCTCTACGTTATGAAGATCTAGTAAACCCTAATCCTCAAACACAAGTTTCCTAATTTACTAAATATCACCAGATCAAATTGCCTAACTAATTAAGAACAGTTTGAATCTACTCTATGAACACTCGAAGAAACTAAAAAGCATGAGGAAAGTAGTGAGGAATACCTTCAAGATGAGAAGACCTCTTCTAGCTTACGAGACGAGAAAGGTTTTCATGAATGAAGAAAATGAGCCTCCAAAACCTATTATACTCACATTTCCTTTTGGCGCTTCATTTTCCTTGCCAATGACACCTCGAAACACTTGCTAGGGCTATAGTGTTAATTGAGCAATAGGCCAAAACCTACAAAGCCCATTTCAAGAAGCCCAATTGAGACCCAACGAGTAGGAAAAGGAAAGCATAATGGTCGACTGGGACATTTTGAAATGAAGAGGTCATGCTACTTGGAATAGAATAAACTTCCTCAAAGATTAGTCATCATATTACCCAACATACGACAAATCAAAAATTAGCTCCTTTCAGGCTATAAGGAACCATGTCCATTGTCTTTTGATTATCCCCAGACGACAGTGAAGCATCCTCTTGTGACATCTCTATATTTCCTAATCGACAGAGAAATGCATAAAATTGCAACTAGAACCAGCCTCTATTCCAGCCAACATAATCCCTAGAGGACAGCTGAACCAAGACTATTGAATTAACAAATAATTATCTACCTTTGGCACTTAGAGTCCAGTCGACACTAGAGTTTGAGCCTCTCAGCTGGAGATCATCCTAAATCTCCATCTAGTTCAGTCGGCGGGAACATTTCCCACGGATCATGTCGAGTCAAGATCAAGACCTTAACCTTCATTTGGTCTAGACAGCATTGAAGACTTCCATGGTCATTCTTTGAACCAGTCGGCTGGAGATCATCCTGAACCTCCATCTGGTTCAATCGGCGGGGAACATTCCCTATGGCTCATGTTGAGTCAAGATCAAGAATGTGGACCTTCATCTGGTCTAGACGACATTAAAGACTTCCCATGGTTATTCTCTAGACTAGTCGGCTGGAGAGCATCATGAACCTTCATCTAGTTCAATCGACGGGAACATTCCTCATGGCTCATGTTGATTCAAGATAAAGAACTAGACTTTCATCTGTCTTTGAAAACGACAATTGAGACTCCTCTGGTCTTTTCTTTTGGACTAATGTATTATTTAGTAAGTATGACTGTAGTTCATGTAATAAATATGTAAGATGCATTTCCTGTCAATTTGCGTTAGGCAAAGGTCCCACTATTAATATGAGTTTTAGATGAGATAAAGAGCAAAAGTCAGAAGTCCTGAGGCTCAGGGGAATAGTATGGCCTATCCCTACAGGTAACATCTCCCAGATCGGGGATGTTACAAAGAATGGTATAAATCAAAACATGGTCTAGGAGTCAGTGACTGCAGTGGGTAGAGTGTTTGGTTCTTGTTACAATATGTCTAGGATAATTGTATGCGTGGCGCTGACCGGCGTAACACACACGTATAACGCAAGCGCACGTATCGTTCAAGTAGTATAAAAATATCGATCCCACGAGGACTTAATATCTAATCTATTAATTTTATGAGGTCAAATGATTACTAGTATCTAACAGGTTGTTTGATTGATTTGAAATGGTGACGATTCTAAATTTAAAAACAAGTAAATAACATTGTTCGAAAGTAGATTTTAAGAAAATTTAATATAAAAACTATCTAGGGTTGTGATTTCTTCCAATATCATTTTAAAGATGAAGTGGTTATCTTAAAGTTGGGTAATATATTGATTTATTAACCTGGAACACTAAATTATGTGTAAGCCTCTGTCGATGGTCAGACACAAATACCCAGTTTAACCCAATTGAACCATATGTCTATGTCAACCAAATTATCTGGATTCATTAAGTTTAAGTTCCAATTATGGCTACCCCCGCCCGACAGGTATATTCCTATCCTGTAAGGAAATCTATTAAAGGGTTATCTATCCTCAAGGAAGATCGTGGGCTATTAAGTCTAAGGTCTTAAACTTAAAATCCCTATGTCTAGTTCATTTTAGATTTACCAGTTCAATTTTATTAATGGCCAGTTAATAAAAAGCATTAGGATTAAGACTCAATAAATAAACCTTTATATTACCCAAACTATAATTTAACCCCTTATAAACCGGTGATATTGGATTTCATCACAACCCCAGATAACTGGCTTAGTTACGACACATATTTACAGGTAGTAAAAACTTAAATAAATAAAAGACATAAAGTAAAATACTAAAAATTAAAATACTGAAAGTAAATGCTGAAGTAAGGAAATTAAATACTGAAAATTAAATGCTGAAAAGTAAATGCTGAAGTAAATTGCTGAAAAGTAAAAATTGCTGAAAGTAAATTGTTGAAAAGAAATTATGAAAGTAAATTGCTGAAAGTAAATGTAAAGTAAATTGCTGAAAAGTAAATAAAGTAAAAGTACAATAAAGAAAATGCTGAGGTAAAAGGATCCACTTTTATTACTTCTATTTTAGATATCTCCCTTAATATAATATATTAACTTTGCATGATAATTACCAACCAGCCATATAGGCGGTATCCAGATTAAGTCAAATTAATAATTAATTACCAACCGACCAATCAGGCGGTATCCAGTTTAGTCAGGTTAAAACCAATTTAAATAATTACCAACCGACCAATATGGTGGTATCCTCGTTAAGTCAGGTTTTAACTAGTTTATATATTATAATTAAGGGAGATTAATCTAAATATTAGTAATAAAAGTTTTACCTTTACCCCAGCAAAGGGGAGTTACCTCCTCATTACTGAAAAGTAAAAACTGAAAATTAAAGAAAGAAAAGTACTGTGCGTAAAAGTAAATTGCGGAAAGTAAAAACTGAAAAGTAAAGAAAAGAAAGTGCGAAAGCGGAAATTAATTACTGAAAGCTAAAATAAACAAACAAGATACAATCTTCTTAGTATTCTTAGGAATTCCTTAGAAGAAAGTATGAATTTTACAAATGAAATGGCTTGGTATTTATAGGCAAAATTTTGCCTCCATCAAATCATCCACCAAATCAATTATTAATTGCTCCACTAATTGCTCCTAATTGCTCCACTAATCCCTTATCATGTTTGGTGATGATTTGATAATTTTTATTATTATTTATTAATTTATTTTTGCTTTGAAAATGATTGAAATGACTTTAATAATTACACACTACACACTTCTGGATGGTTCATCAATTTCGGGCATGAAATCTTCAGAATTCGAAATTATTTTGTCTTTCAAAGTTGTAGATCTTTGAGTCTTCTTTAATCTGGAACTTGAATCAGCTCAATCCGATATCTGAGTAAAAGGTTATGCCCAAAATACGACAGATGCGCAAAACTGGAATTTCCAAAACTGCACTTCGTCAAAACGCCCTTTCAAGTTTCCAATCTCCAAAATTAAAATATCAAGTCCAATAATTGCCCTTATTTGACCCATATTTCATCCTAAATGATTTCATTGAGACCCGATATTATTTTATCTGCAAAATAAACTAAAACACATCAAAACGTTCATCAAACCCGAGAAACTAAACAAAATATTAAGTTAAAGGGGCGGTAAATATTGATATATTTTCCGCTCATCACACCCCCAAACCTAACATTTTGCTAGTCCTCGAGCAAAACAAAAAAATAAAATTAAAATTAAACTAAGCCACTTTCGTAGGGATCACGGTTGCATTTAGCATATGCAACAAGCCTTTAAACCCCTAGGTGTCCCTAGTGGACGAGTTGTAGTCTCGTGAGGGCTTACAGCAACGATACCCCACAACGTTTTACAAAAGTAAAAAGATAATAAACTAATGCACACAAAAGCAAAAAGACAAGAGAAAAGAATAAAGAAGTTAGTGACTAATCAGGTGAAACTTCTACTCCAAGTCAATTTGTTTTGTTTCATTCTAAATTACAGAATAAGTAAATTCTCCGATTATTTTTACCATTCTTCATATACACAGCCAACAAAATATTAAACAACTCATTTTTGCCCACAACAGTCATAAGTGCAGTTGATAAGAGAGTAATATTTTTGTCCTAAAGTTCTATCAGATTTAACACCTTTTGGTAGCAATGGAATAATTTTTCTCATTTTTCTGATTTTTTCTTTGATTTTTCTTTTCTATTTTTTTATTTATATACAATATCTTCCATCTATGTAGCGAGTGTTGGGTCGGTGGCTCCCAAACCAGTTGGCTTTAGGGCACCAGGTGTTAAGACACCCACAGACTTAATTACCCAGACTTCAGATATATATATTTTTTTGCAGCATCTTTGATCCATGTAACGAGCTTTGGGCCAGTGACTCCCAAACCAGTTGGCTTTAGGGCACTAGGTGTTAAAACACCTTACAGACTTAATAACTCGGATCTCAGACGTTTTTTTTTTTTTTTTTTTTTTTACTCCATTGCTTTTTGAGATGCTTCCTCCAATTAAACTAGAGCACTGAATATTACAAACTTTTCAATTTTAGCTCATGTCCGTATGTTACTATATATGTTGATAATATCTGCTAACTGAGCATATGAAGATTCCTTTTTAGTCAGGAGAATTCACAAATTAAATAATTCAAAATGAAATAAACAAAAATTAACTTGTTTCGAAATAGGTTTGAGATACGTCTCAGGAGTGGAAACTCCTTACTCAGCTATCTCTTACCAATTTCACCTTTTTAGTCAAAATAAAAAAAACAAAAACACAAAATATTTTTGTAATTTTTGAAAATTTTCCAATTTTTTTTTTATTTTTCGAAAAATTTTGGACTAAAAATAAAAATAACACACAACTAAAAAAACAAGGTACTGATCAACTAATTTCCTCCCCCAAACCTAAATGAGACATTGTCCCCAATGTCTTAAACAGTAAAAGGAGAGTTTAAGAAGGTTGTACCTGGTTAGCTGAAAATCTACAGGAAATTAAAGGTTAAGATCCAGATTAATCCGACGCCTCTTACCACGATCGTCCTCGGACCAATTTATCTTTGAAAGGATAGGGTCAACTTGTGGTTCATAGGCTATGAGTTGGTCTATTAGATCCGGAGCAGTTCTGGCAGTGAAGAGGAGTTCTTTCAAGGTTTTGACACGAACCCATTTCTCCGAGCATCATCAAGAAAACACACAAAGAAATCATAAAATCCATCAACGTTAGCAGTCCAAGCGGTTTCTGGTGTATGTTCAGGTTCGCCCAAGATAGCACTATAAAAATTTCCTCCAATGTGCCCAAGCCACCTGGCAAAGCAATAAAAGCATCAGCACGGTTAATCATTTCTACCAGTCGTTCAGACATACCTCCTGGCACGATCAGTTCCTCTCCGTTTGATGATCCAATAAGATTTGCCTCTGCCAAGGGTTTGGGATGATTCCCAAAACATGACTGCCTCCTTCCTGTACGGCTTTGAAACGATCCCCATTAGTCCAAGATTGCCTCCGCCATATATTAAGTGCATATTCCTTGCAGCTAAGACTCGACCCAATTCCTGTGCTGCTTCTACGTATTGTGGTTTAGTACCAACACTACTACCGCAAAACACACAAATGTTTTCAACTCTTCTTGAAGTGGCTTCCATTTTTTTACTCTGGATGTCTTCAAAAGTGCAATGATGAGTTGAATTTATAATACCTGAAAAGGGTGAGTAAAATAGCACAAGTACTTCATCTTCCAAAGGGATTAGTAGCAAAATAGTAAAATAGATCGTGATAGTCAAAAGGTCTGGATCCTGTCGGAGAAAATAAAGAAAACAACAAAACAAATCACAATTATTAGGAAAGACAAAGAGATATAATATGTACAAGAATTTACAGCTTGATTGACGTCTATGCGTCAGGGACAAGCTTCCCATCCAATTTCTTATAAATTGGCAAACAGGGTCTTTTTGAGTCAGATTCCCAAGACTTAACTGTTGTCTTTCTTTTTGAAATTGTGTATGTAATTTGCGAAAGGCTATGTGAACATATCCACTGGGATGCGTCTCAAGAGTCGAAGATATATCATCTAAAGACTCCTTACTCAAGCCATCCCTAATGAATTTAATTTATCTTCGCGATTATCAGACACCATTCCTAAAGAACGACAACGAGTATTGCAATTCCAGCGTGCACATTTGTAACAAACACCCATTTGCTTAGCTCTACGTTTCTTTGCATAGGTGCTTCTTCCAAAACCAGGCAGATGTGAAATAAAAGAGTCAGAAGACTCACCTGCCAATCGGACTCGTGCTTCAATTACCCAACGAATGTCATTAGGAACACCATGGATTGTCAGTAACCTCATCCGTTCCAAGCGAGCTTTGTAAACTTTCATCAGAGATTTTTGAGGGAGAGAAGGAAATTGCTTGTGAAGATTTGCGAGAGCTTCTTCCATCTTGAAATGACTTAATCTGCAAAAACTAAACGCACAAAATTAAATCACACCAAATCACAATATATACAAAAATTGCATGGGTTGCCTCCCTGCGAGCGCTAAGTTTAAAGTCGTCAGCCAGACGTGACTTCTCGAACGTTAAGCTGGATCTGAAAGTGTGACACTTTCTTTTTGTCGCTCAAATGATTCTCCCCAGTAGTGCTTGACACGCTTGTTTTTAACCTTGAAAGTTTTGTTAGCGTCAGGATCATGTATCTCAACGGCTCTATTTGGTAAAAATTTGGTGATCTCAAATGGACCTGACCACCGTGATTTTGGCTTCCATGGGAAGAATTTCACCCTTGATTTGTTTAACAGTACCTTCTGCCCTGGTTCCAGTTGTATGCGCACTAACTTCTCATCATGTCTTTTTTGCCCTTTTCTTTGTACAATTTGGCATCCTCAAAAGGCTGATTGTGAAATTCCTCCAATTCGTTGAGCTGGTGGAACTTTTTCTCTTCTGTTGCTTGTAGTGCAAGAATTGGCTCCTTCAGTACAAAAGACGCTTTATCTTTAGGCTCCACAGGCAATTGACATGTTTTAAGTTTGTCAGTAGAACTTTGCATTGCATTGGAGTTCTGAATGGTACTGTGTATCACATCAAGTTTGAAACATTCCTCCTTCTTTTCATCATCTGGGAAATTCATGGCCTTGAAAACATTGAATGTTACTTCTTGGTCCTGTACCCTCATGGTTAATTCTCCTTTTTGTACATCAATAATGGTTCGACCTGTAGCCAAGAATGGTCTCCCAAGGATGATTGGCACGTCTGCGTCTTCCTCCATATCAAGGACAATAAAATCTGCTGGGAAAATGAATTTGTCAACCTTGACCAGCACATCCTCAACTACGCCTCTTGGAAATACGAGCGTTCTATCAGCAAGTTGCAGTGAGACTGAAGTTGGCATTGTTTCTCCAATCTGTAATTTCCTGAAAATAGAAAAAGGCATCAAGTTAACACTCGCACCTAAATCACACAAAGCCTTACCAAAGTTATGTTCTCCTATGACGCAAGGAACAGTGAAACTGCCAGGATCTTTCAACTTTGGGGAAGTTCCTCTGAATGATAGCACTGCATTCTTCTGATAATGCTACTGTCTCGTAATCTCCCAATCTCCGCTTTCGTGAAAGAATATCTTTCATGAATTTGGCATAGTGGGCATTTGTTCCAACGCTTCTGCAAATGGAATGTTGATATGCAGCTTTTTGAAGATTCCAGGAACCGAGAAAACTGCTTGTCCAATTTGTTCTTCTGAAGACGTTGAGGAAAAGGTGGAGGTGGAGTGATCTGTTCTTTTTCCTTTGCTTCTTTTTCCTCCATCTGTTGCTTTGTTTCTTTTGGAACTTCCTCAGCAGTTGTTTTGGCTCCAACATCTTTGTTGATTTCAGTACCGCTTTTAACATGATGGCATGACATTGCTCCTTCCCCATGTTTCTTGGATTTGGCTCTGTGTTGCTAGGAAGGGTACCTGGCGGTCTGTAACTCTGAGCATTGGCCAGTTGTCCATTTGATTCTCCAGTGCTTTAATAGAAGCTGATTGGCTTTGATTAATGCTGTTTGAGATTGAAACATAGCATCGTATTTTGCTTCTTGCTTTTTGAACATCTCTGCAAACCATTCTTTCATTTCTGGTTCTTTTTCTGCTCCTGGCCTTGTTCTGCTGGTGGAATCCAGGTGGTGGATAGTCTGTTGCTGGAATCCAGATGGTGGGTTGTTCTTTCCCTGAATTTGCTCCATGAAAAATTGGGATGATTCCTCCACCCTGGGTTGTAGGTGTTGGAATATGGATTGTTCCCTGTCTGTTGAAATTGTTGACATAGTTCACTGTCTCTTTTTGCTGACTGGTTCTGGTGCTCCTCCATATGGTGAACTTGTGGATCCACCATTAACCTTCATGTTAAGAGTTTCCAGATTTTTGCAAATCATATCCAGCTTGACATTCAGTGCTGTGTTGGCTCCAACTTCATAAATTCCTGAATTCTTTGGATCATGCTCCTTTCTGTTGGCCACAAAGAATTATTGTTGGCCATTTCTTCATTAATCCCAGCCTGATCTTCTCCTTTTGCCATCAAAGCTCCTCCAGCAGCAGCATCAATTGTGGTTCTCATTATTCCAGAAAGTCCATTGTAGAAGTTTGGACTTGTAGCCACTTTGCGATCTCATGATGAGGACATTTCCGGAGTAAATCTTTGAATCTTTCCCAAGCTTCGCAAAGGGATTCTGAATCTTGTTGTACAAAAGATGTGATGTCATTCCTCAGTTTTGCAGTTCTGGCTGGTGGAAAGTACTTTGCAAGAAATTTGGTGGCTAAAGTGTTCCAAGTTGTGATGAACCTGCTGGTAGTGAATGTAGCCAAGCTTTAGCTCTGTCCTTCAGGAGTATGGAAAAAACGCAGTCTCATTGCTTCTTCAGCTGCTCGGTTGTAATTGAAAGTGCCGCAAACTTCCAGGAAGTTGCTGATGTGGGCATTAGGATCTTCAGTTGCATTCCCCCAAACTGTACTGACTGCTGAATCATCTGGATGCATGTTTTGATGTCACCCGCATTTGCTGGTAAGGGAGGAAGTACAATACAAGAAATGAGTCTGTCAACCACCGGAATGGTTCTGTCTCGAATGGGAATTGGTGGTGCAACGTCCAAAGGTTCAGGTTCCATGTTACTAATTGCTTCTTGGCCTTCTCGCCTTTCCCTTCTCAACTGTCTGATGGTTCTTTCAATTTCTGGGTCAAGCGGTCGAAGTTCAAAGCTTCTGGTTCGTCTCATGTAGTTTCTGAGAACCTGAAACACAAGAAAACAAAAACAATAAGTAAAAAGAAATTAGATACAAGTAACGTATCTAACCCCAAAACTAATAGTGAAAGATAAATAAGTCCCCGGCAACGGCGCCAAAAACTTGACCGGCGTAAACACACACGTATAACGCAAGCGCACGTATCGTTCAAGTAGTATAAAAATATCGATCCCACGAGGACTTAATATCTAATCTATTAATTTTATGAGGTCAAATGATTACTAGTATCTAACAGGTTGTTTGATTGATTTGAAATGGTGACGATTCTAAATTTAAAAACAAGTAAATAAATTGTTCGAAAGTAGGTTTTAAGAAAATTCAATATTAAAACTATCTAGGGTTGTGATTTTTCCAATATCATTTTAAAGATGAAGTGGTTATCTTAAAGTTGGGTAATATATTGATTTATTAACCTGGAACACTAAATTATGTGTAAGCCTTGTCGATGGTCAGACACAAATACCCAGTTTAACCCAATTGAACCATATGTCTATGTCAACCAAATTATCTGGATTCATTAAGTTTAAGTTCCAATTATGGCTACCCCCGCCCGACAGGTATATTCCTATCCTGTAAGGAAATCTATTAAAGGGTTATCTATCCTCAAGGAAGATCGTGGGCTATTAAGTCTAAGGTCTTAAACTTAAAATCCTATGTCTAGTTCATTTTAGATTTACCAGTCAATTTTATTAATGGCCAGTTAATAAAAAGCATTAAGATTAAGACTCAATAAATAAACCTTTATATTACCCAAACTATAATTAACCCCTTATAAACCGGTGATATTGGATTTCATCACAACCCCAGATAACTGGCTTAGTTACGACACATTTACAGGTAGTAAAAACTTAAATAAAATAAAGACATAAAGTAAAATACTAAAAATTAAATACTGAAAGTAAATGCTGAAGTAAAATGCTGAAAGTAAATACTGAAAATTAAATGCTGAAAGTAAATGCTGAAGTAAAATTGCTAAAGTAAATTGCTGAAAGTAAATTGCTGAAGTAAATTGCTGAAAGAAAATTACTGAAAAGTAAATGTGAAAGTAAATTGCTGAAAATAAATAAAGTAAAAGTACAATAAAAGAAAATGCTGAGGTAAAAGGATCCACTTTTATTACTTCTATTTTAGATATCTCCCTTAATATAATATATTAACTTTGCATGATAATTACCAACCAGCCATATAGGCGGTATCCAGATTAAGTCAAATTAATAATTAATTACCAACCGACCAATCAGGCGGTATCCAGTTTAGTCAGGTTAAAACCAATTTAAATAATTACCAACCGACCAATATGGCGGTATCCTCGTTAAGTCAGGTTTTAACTAGTTTATATATTATAATTAAGGGAGATTAATCTAAATATTAGTAATAAAAGTTTTACCTTTACCCCAGCAAAGGGGAGTTACCTCCTCATTACTGAAAAGTAAAAATTGAAAATTAAAGAAAGAAAAGTAATGTGCGTAAAAGTAAATTGCGGAAAGTAAAAACTGAAAAGTAAAGAAAAGAAAGTGCGAAAGCAAAATTAATTACTGAAAGCTGTAAATAAACAAACAAGATACAATCTTCTTAGTATTCTTAAGGAATTCTTTAGAAGAAAGTATGAATTTTACAAATGAAATGGCTTGGTATTTATAGGCAAAATTTTACCTCCATCAAATCATCCACCAAATCAATTATTAATTGCTCCACTAATTGCTCCACCAATTGCTCCACTAATCCCTTATCATGTTTGGTGGTGATTTGATAATTTTTATTATTTATTTATTAATTTAATTTTTTGCTTTGAAAATGATTGAAATGACTTTAATAATTACACACTACACACTTCTGGATGGTTCATCAATTTCGGGCATGAAATCTTCAGAATTCGAAATTATTTTGTCTTTCAAAGTTGTAGATCTTTGAGTCTTCTTTAATCTGGAACTTGAATCAGCTCAATCCGATATCTGAGTAAAGGTTATGCCCAAAATACGACAGATGCGCAAAACTGGAATTTCCAAAACTGCACTTCGTCAAAACGCCCTTTCAAGTTTCCAATCTCCAAAATAAAATATCAAGTCCAATAATTGCCCTTATTTGACCCATATTTCATCCTAAATGATTTCATTGAGACCCGATATTATTTTATCTGCAAAATAAACTAAAACACATCAAAACGTTCATCAAACCCGAGAAACTAAACAAAATATTAAGTTAAAGGGGCGGTAAATATTGATATATTTTCCGCTCATCAGGCGCTCCTCTCCAGTGTCCCAAGTCCTCGAGTACGTCTTCAAGTTCCCATAGACAGGTTAGGAAGCCTTCCTAGATTATTCAAATAGCACTCCTTATGAGAACAATTATACTCTAGATCCAAGTTAAGAAACCTTCTTTAGTTTTCCGACCTATTACCAGAAGTACAAACGAGCTTGAAACAAGACAGTAACATTTTAAGAAAAGTACTCAAGGGAGTGGGAAAATGAGTTATAATAAAGGAATGAGAGATGCGTAGAGGTTTAAGTAGCTGAAGATAGAAATTAAGAAGACAAAAGAAATAATAAAGTTCTAGGGATAATCACCTAGGAAAGTAGGAAGAGGGAGAGAAAGCTAGAAAGAAAAATAAGGAAAGAAAAAGGATAAAGTACAGATGATCTAAGTAACCAGAGGCAGTAAAGAGATAGAAGTATAGAATGAGATAAGATGGAAAACACCAGAATTTGGGACAGTGAAGAAGAATATAGTAAGTTCAAATAAGAGTAAAATACCGAGTAGACCTAAATAAAGTCATTTCCCTCCAAGTAAGATTCCTTTCCTTCTTAGAAATTCTTCCAAGTTGATCAAATAACTCTTGAACACTTCGTATAGATAGCGAGTTCCCCGAATAATCAAGAACAGCCATAAGGCAGAAGAATCAAGAAATCAGGAATAGTTGTGAAGGCTTCTAATAGATGTGAGATACCATAAGGACGCAGAGATTCTAGGTTCCCCAGACCTGGGCCCACAGGCAAATAAGAGAAATGACATCGGGAAAATGATTAGTTGCCTAAACCAAGGAATCCATTAGATGAGGCCCCGACCTACCCAAATCCTCACCCCTCCGCAATGTCAATCAATAAAGTTGTCCTGATGGAATCTAGCTCATACCTACCTTACATGAGAAACAGACTCCACCACGACACATAATACCAGAACAAGGATACCGAAACTCATCAAGGTATAAGATGTTTGCCATAGTCCCTATCAGCATAGGTATAGGCAACCGTAAAAACCCGACGAGAGTTCAGAAATGGAAGACCTTGGAAGGTAGATTACCTAGAAAAATATTAAGGAAGTTTTCAGGATATATGAAGAGAACCCAGTATAGTCCAAAGATCAAGGCAAGTCAGCACGAGGCTTACTAGGCTAGTAAGAGTCCACAGAATAGACCAAATATAGTAGAACCTATAGAACAACCCAAGTTAGAAGAAATCTGTGAAAGTATACAAGGAAAAATTCGAGTGGTTGGAGACATTTAGGAGTGATAAGAGTAAAGTATGGACAGTAGAATAGAGTGCCAAAGTCGAAACTTATAGTAAGAACGAAGATTGGAGATCTAGGAAGAAACCAGAAGTATCAGTCACCACTAGCATTGGCAGCACAACTTAGAACCAAGAGTTAGGATATGAAGTAATTAAGAGGAATGTGAAAAGTAACAAGGAAATTCAGAACATTTAGGAATAAAGTTAACATAACGAGAAGATAGTAGTGTAGAGAATTGATGATAGTTGTGTGGCCCCAAGACATGAAGTAGTTGGCCAGATCATCACCAAGCTTAAGTGTTAAACAAAATATATATCCACGGATTCCTATGGAATGAATATGCTCACTCCTCAACCTAGAACCTAGTAAAGAGAAGGGTCAGTAAAGAAAAACAATTGACAGGTTAGACGAATCGCGAAATGGCTAGACAGCCAAATTGATAAGTCCAATGAGACATAGATAAGAAGCATGAGATAGAATAGTACGATGCCTCAGTAAGATGAGCTAAGTCTGGAAGCCGCCGTTGAAATAAGGAACCCTTAAGGAATTAAAGACTTAGAAATACGAAGACACTATGGAGAACAACTCTCAGGAATATGGTGAACAGTTTATAAGGAATCTCATGATATTGAGAAGAAAAACTAGGTAAGAGTAGCACCAGAACCAAGAAACTTAGTAGAGATGTCTTAAGCAATCAAAGATGATGAAGTTTCCAGGGAAATAAAGATATAAAGAGTTCAAGGAACTAAGGTAAGTAGGAAAATCAAGTAATAGAGCAAAGTTTAGCAAGAAAGAATAATAGACAGAGAATAGTATGAGTTTGACAGAGTATGAACCTTTTGGAGGTTCACAATAAAGGGTGATATCATCGGTGATTAAAAAATGAATTAGTAGTAGAGTTGAAACATGAAATTCATATAATTCCTAGTACTAGTACCCTAGTAGGGAAGCCAACACCAGATATGTAAACAACAGAGCCATAAGTTTATAAGATGAGCAGCATAAGCAACTGCAGTATGTATAGCTAGTGAGAACACACCACCAGAAGACTCTAGGACAATCCCCACCCTCCCAACCCCTGTTAGACAACAGCAGTAGAGATGGACCTTGAGGGCTACCTTAAGAGATTCCCAGAAAGAAGTGGAAGCATAGTGATAAAAGACCGAAGCATAAAACCTTTAGATACAGTACCAGAACATAATAGAAAAGAAACAACTCTAAATGAGAGATCTATAAGAGATTTATTAGACAAAACAATAAAGAGAGGAAATACTAGTTAGGCAGTGATAAGGAGGTAAGAGAACAATGTTAAACATGACTAGAGATGTGAGAGCTAATATACTTCAGATAAGGAGACAGAGATATAGGCCGTAGAAGTTTCAGTTATAAACATATCAGGCGAGAAGATGAAAAGCTTATGCTGCTCATTATCCCTTAAATTGAGGCCGATTTCAGAATTTCATTTCATACTTTCTTCTAAGGAATTCCTTAAGAATACTAGAAGATCGTATCTTGTTTTTTTATTTACAACTTTGTGTATTTAGTTTTATTTATTTTACGCAATAGTACTTTCTTTTCTTTATTTTTCAGTCTTTATTTTACTGTTCAGCATGAGGAGGTAACTCCCCTCTGTTGTGGTGAAAGGATAAGCTTTTATTACTAATATTTAGATTAATCTCCCTTAATTATAATATATAAACTATTAAATCCTGACTTAAAGGGATATCGCCTTTATGGTCGGTTGGACTTAATAAAATTAGTTTTAACATGACTAAATTGGATACCGCCTTTATGGTCGGTTGAAATTAATCTTAAATTTGATTTAATCAGGATACCGCATATATGGTCGGTTGGTAATTATCACACAAAGTTAATATATTATAATAAGGGAGATATCTAAATAGAAGTAATAAATAGTGGATCCTCTAACCCCAACATTTTCTTTATTGTTTTAATTTACGTTTTTAATTTCCAGCATTTACTTAATGTCATTTAATTTATTTAAGCTTTTACTAGCCTTAGATATGTGTCGTAACTAAAACAGTTATCTAGGGTTGTGATGAATTCCAATATCACCGGTTTATAAGGGGTTATTTTGTGTCTTGGGTAATATAAAGGTTTATTTATTAAGTCTCAAGCTTAATGCTTCTTATTAACTGGCCATTAATAAGATTGATATGGTAAACTTAAAAAAAAATTGACAAAGGAATTTTAGGTTTCAGCCTTAGACTTAATAGCCCACGATCTCCCTTAAGGATTAGATACCCCTTAATAGATTTCCTTCCAGGATAGACATATACCTGTCGGGCGGGGGTAGCCACAATTGGAACTTAATCTTAATGAATTCAGGTAACTTGGTTGACATAGACATATGGTTAATTGAGTTTACACTGGGTATTTGCATCTGACCATCGACAAAGGCTTTTGCATAATTTCGTGTTCCAGGTTAATAAACCAATATATTACACAAAATGAGATAACCACTTCATCTTTAAAAGATATTGGAAGGATTCACAACCCTAGATAGTTTAATAATTGATTTTACCCTTAATTCACTTTCGTACTGTTTTATTTACTTGTTTTAGTTTAAAGTCACCATCCAATAAAACAACCAATCTATTAGATACTTGTAAAAATTTGGCTTCATAAATTAATAGCTTAGGTATTAAGTCCTCGTGGGATCGATACATTTATACTACTTGAACGATACGTGCGCTTGCGTTATACGTGTTTGATCACGCCGGTCAAGTTTTTGGCGCCGTTGTGGGGACTTATTTATCTTTTACTATTAATTTTGGGGTTAGATACATTTACTTGTGTCTAATTTATTTTTACTTATTATTTTTGTTTTCTTATGTTTCAGGTTTTCATACACTACATGAGACGAACGAGAAGCTTTGAAATCTGACCACTTGACCCAGAAATTGAAAGAACAATCAGACAGTTGAGAAGGGAAAGGCGAGAAGGTCAAGAAGCACTAATCAAAATGGAACCTGAACCTTTGGAAGTTGCACCACCAATTCCTATTTGAGACAGAACTATTCTGGTGGTTGACGGCTTCATTTCATGTATTGTACTTCCTCTTTTACCAGCAAATACGTGTGACATCAAAACATGCATCCAGATGATACAACAGTCAGTTCAATTTGGGGGGAATGCAACTGAAGATCCTAATGCCCACATCAGCAACTTCCTGGAAGTTTGCTGCACATTTAATTACAACCGAACGACTGAAGAAGCAATGAGACTGCGGGTTTTCCCATATTCCTTGAAAGATAGAGCTAAGGCTTGGCTACATTCACTACCAGCAGGTTCCATCACAACTTGGAACACTCTAGCCACCAAATTCCTTACAAAGTACTTTCCACCAGCCAGAACTGTAAAGCTGGGGAATGAAATCACATCATTTGTGCAACATGACTGAGAATCTCTCTGCGAAGCTTGGGAAAGGTACAAGGAATTGCTCCGGAAATGTCCTCAACATGAGATTGCAAAGTGGCTATAAGTTCAAACCTTCTATAATGAACTTTCTGGACTTATGAGAACCATAATTGATGCAGCTGCTGGAGGAGCTCTAATGGCAAAAGGAGAAGATCAGGCCTGGGACCTAATTGAAGAAATGGCCAACAACAATTCTTTGTGGCCAATATAAAAGAGCATGATCCAACGAATCATAGGAATTTATGAAGTTAGAGCCAACACAGCAATGAATGCCAAGTTGGATCAGATATGCAAATTCATCGAAACTCTTAGCACGCAAGGCAATATTGGATCCACAAGTTCACCATATGGAGGAGCACCAGAGACAAACCAACATGAAGAGACGGTGAATTATGTCAACAATTTCAACAGACAGGGGAACAATCCATATTCCACTACCTACAACCCAAGTTGGAGGAATCATCCCAATTTCGCATGGAGCAACAATTCAAGACAAAGAAACAATCAACCACCCAGATTCCAACAGCAAAACAAAGGCCAGGAGTATGAAAAAAAAACAGGAATAACAGAAGTGTTGGCTCAGTTGAAAAGGCAAGAAGCAAAATACGATGCTTTAGCAGCTATGGTTCAAAATCAAGTAGCAATGAATCAAAGCCATTCAACTTCTATTAAAGCACTGGAGAATAAAATGGGACAACTGGCCAATGCTTAGAGTTACAGACCGTCAGGTAACCTTCCTAGCAACACAGAACCTAATCCAAAGAACAGAGGGAATGAGCAATGTCAAGCCATTATTTTGAAAAGCGGTACTGAAATCAACAAAGATGTTGGACTCAAGACATCCGTTGAGGAAGTTTCAAAAGAAACAGAGCCACATATAGGGAAAAAGAATCAAAGGAAAAAGATCAAGAAAGATTCACTCCACCTCCACTTTTTCCACAGCGTCTCCAGAAAAATAAACTGGACAAGCAGTTTGCTCGATTCTTGAAGGTCTTTAAAAAGCTGCATATCAACATTCCATTTACAGAAGCTTTGGAACAAATGCCCAGCTATGTCAAATTCATGAAAGATATTCTGTCACGAAAGCGAAGATTGGGAGATTACGAGACAGTAGCATTGACAGAAGAATACAACGCCATCATTCAGAGGAAACTTCCCCCAAAGTTGAAAGATCTTGGCAGTTTCATCGTCCCATGCACCATATGAGAACATTTCATCGGTAAAGCTTTGTGTGATTTAGGTGCTAGTGTTAATTGATGCCTTTTTCGATTTACAAGAAACTGCATATTGGAGAAGCAATGTCCACCTCAGTCTCTCTACAACTTGCTGATAGAACGCTCGCATTTTCGAGAGGTATAGTTGAAGATGTGCTGGTCAAAGTCGACAAACTCATTCTCCCAATAGATTTCATTATCCTTGACATGGAATAAGAAAAGATGTACCTATCATCCTCGGGAGACCATTCTTGGCTACAGATCGAACTGTTATTATGTACAAAAAGGAGAACTAACCATGAAAGTACAAGACCAAGAAGTTACCTTCAATGTTTTCAAAGCCATGAAATTCCTGACTGATGAAAGGGAGGAGGAATTTTCAGAATTGATGTTGTAGATAGTATCATCCAGGATACTGATGCACTGCCACTTTCCACAGATAAACCTGAAGATTGCATCACCAACATGATTGACAGCGAGCTAGATGATGAAATTCTATAATGTATCAACTATCTTGACAGACCATTTCACTTCAAATCAACACTACAGATGGAAAGTTTGGAATTACCGAAAAAAAGTGAATCAAGCCCCCGATTGATGAACCACCGCAGCTGGAACTGAAGTTACTTCCAAGCCATATCAGTTATGCATTCTTAGAAACTCTTCTGATTTACCTGTGATTATTTATGTGTCGCTAACATTGGAGCAGGAAGATAAGTTATTGAGAGTGTTACGAGAACAGAAGAAAGCCATTGGCTAGACTATAGCAGACATTCGAGGCATTAGTCCATCATTTTGCATGCATAAAATTCTGATGAACGATGAGTAAAACCCCACAGTGGAGCATCAATGGAGACTAAATCCAATCATGAAGAAGGTCGTGAAGAAAGAAATTATCAAATGGTTGGATATCGGCATCATTTACCCTATTTCTGACAGCACTTGGGTGAGTCCTGCAATGTGTGCCAAAGAAAAGTGGAATTAATGTAGTCACAAATGAAAAGAACAAGCTGATTCCAACAAGAACGGTGACTGGATGGAGAGTATGTATGGACTACATGAAGCTGAACAAAGCAACAAGGAAATATCATTTCCCATTACCATTCATTTATCAGATGCTAGATAGATGGAGGGACATGAGTTCTATTATTTTCTGGATGGATACTATGGGTACAATCACAGATTGCCATCACCCCAGAAGGTCAGGAGAAAACCACTTTTACATGTCTGTATGGTACTTTTGCTTTCCGTAGAATGCCATTTGGACTATGTAATGCTCCTGCCACATTTCAACGTTGCATGATGGCCATCTTCTCAGATATGCTGGAACAAAGTATGGAGGTTTTCATGGATGATTTCTCTGTGTTTGGAGATTATTTCGACCACTGTTTGTAAAATCTGGAAAAGGTGTTCAAATGTGTGAAGATAC